>VDFB02263595.1:183310-267386 GCA_007258455.2 Sequoia sempervirens
TTAATATAAAGAATATTAATGGTACATATTTCATCCTTTATTTACTAGTGATGAACTAACAACAATTAAAATAGATGAAAAAAGATGACATATATGACATACCTTAACATCTGTGAGATTTCTATGTTTGATAAACCATTCACAACCTTTAAGTTCAACATCAACAATACAACAGAGATAAGAGTTGCTTGGGAGCCTTCATAAAGGGGTTCGTATGCCTTCTCAAGTACAGGTAAATCATAAACATCATCAAAGTCATCTCAATCATCATGATCAGCTCTGCCACTAAATGTGTCATGAATCAATGTATTTGTACCATCATCTTCAACTGTGTTTTCTGGCACATGATCATCTTCTTCCATAGGATCATTAACTTCATCTTCGATATTCACAACTCCATGTTCGTCCGCTTACAAAACCACATTCTCTGGGCTGTGATAATCCATATCATCTACCCTAGGGTGCCCCACCTTTATGATAATGATAGACACAAATAAACCATGATCATGATCAAGTGATTATATATATAAAATGTTAAAATGATATAAACATTTACAAATTCAATCAATATAAATACATATAATGAACAACTTACCAACGGACGATAATCATGCCCCCTTTAATGTGACCATGCTGCCTACAATGTTTCTCAATTATTGTGATTAAAATTTGTCTTGTCTTTAAGCCCTTGCAATTATTGCATGGACAATAACATTTCCCATCACCCTTTCTTTTCAATCTAGCCCACAATCTATCAAGTGTTTCTTCATTTTTTTCTAGACTAATATTATCTGACATGATTTTTCTTTACCAAGCTTGACTATTTAGATCTTCAAAAAATATCAAACTCACACTCCAATAATTTCTATTCATAGAGGTAACAAAATCTAATAATTCCAATATTTTACACCAAAAAGATTTGGTATGCAACCACCCTTGCAAAAGAGAAGATAGTCTGAAGTTAATGATCCCAAAAAAAATTTAAAATGCTAATTCCAAAACTTATTAAATTCTGATTTTACTATGATTTCTAGCCGTTAGACTCCTAAAATCAGAATATTGAACTTGATCGCAAACTTCCTACAACGATGCAGGTAGTGAGCTAGTAAGAGCAAGTGACCCATTCCTAAGGAGCAACAAGTCAGAATCATCATTGCTAATGTCAATACAGATTTATCCTTAGTTAAAGATGCAATGTGTCACTTCTTATGATGAGCTTATCCCTAGGCCCCTCAACATTGAGAGAGCCCTAATCGCATAAGGAAGTACACACTAGTAGAATTTGGAAAATAAATGACTAGGTGACTAAAAATTTTAGTCACAACAACTAAAAATGACTAAATTTTGTTCATTTTTTGCAACTCAGCTATAAATGAGTAAATAAATTACTAGTTTAGTCGTTGATTATTAATTATTTAGTCACACATAAAAATAACGAAATAGTTAGTCATTTATTTAGTCACAATCCATTTGAATAAATCATATAAGGAATCAAGAATATAGATTGCAAAAATACTCTAAAACTTTAATAAACATACCCTAAAACTTTTGTCAAAATCTTATTTTTAGGTGTAACCCACCAAAATGGAGTTTTCATTTTAATAAACATACTCTAAAGCCTTCGTCAAAACATTATTTTCAAGAATAGACCACCAAAATGGAGAAGTGTTTCAATAAAGAATGAAAAAGAACGGTGATATGTGTGTGAAAGGAGCCATAGGATTCATTGCTGATTATCTCATTCCTGCTCTGCTCAAAAAATCTTCCATTGTTCCCGCTACTATTTGTAATCTAGGTATTTACTTGACATATATTTGCATAATCTCAAATTCCTTTAGAGGCTTTTGAAGTATCAATGTATCCTATATAGGGTTTAGAATGATTTATTCTAATTAAAAAAATAAATAAATGATGTATTTCCATGTAATTAGATAATGTGGAGATCTCCTAAATCTGCCCTAGCACACTATCCTCTTTGGCACTGTATTCATTACTCTGGCTACTATGGTTTTGCATGTGACATCTTTAATATCTTCATGACCGTGGCTTTTAAATAGATCTCAGTCTTTGCTTTAATCCTTTTCATGGTAACCCTTGAGTTCCATAATCCACCTTCAATCTCTTCTAAGAATGTTGTCTTAAGCTAGAATGCATAGTATGCATATAAAGCAAGTCCTTCATACCTGCCATTGTTCCAAACCACCACTCACTGCCTTGCTTAAAATTTTGCCTCCATAAGCACAATAGCATGTTTTAAAATCATGGTTGCCAGTGATTGATCATTAAGGTCACCACTTTCATCAAGATACAATGAGATTTTTGTCTTCAAACTCAAGGCATTATGCAAGATAACATTGTGAATTGTTTGTTGTGTACGATTTTATTTTCTTGCACATTTATTGCTTTGCTAACTTCCTTTAAACTGGGTATTGCACCCTCAGCTACAATCTAAAACAACTCACTCACTATCACTTGAAGATTCCTTTCATGAGCATCCTTCTATAAAATCAAACTATTCCCTATAGACTGCCTACTTACTATAGGGGCCTCATTGTTTCATGGTATTGTAGATCTTAAGATCCTTCAAACTTATTGACACTACTTCATAGTCCATAAGGTATTATTCACTATTCTCCCATCTTTGATGAGTCTCAAAACACTACTCAAACATGCAATCCACTACCTCCATTATACATTAATGGCTAAGAAGAAACATTGAACTTATGATTACCACTATTACTTCATTTGGACAATCATTCCTTGATTGCATTTTCCTTGTCTAACACTACCAAAAGCATTTGAAAAACCCTTAAGGTCAGCAAGGGGGTAAGGAAACTCACTATTAAAATCTCTACTTTACTATGCAAGGTTTGAGCTTTATTATCTTGTCACTGTTCAGCCTCTTTTTGACTGTCACATCTCAAGTGACTACCATTCTTCTTACCGTAGATTGCATTTACAAATGTCACTAAGCTACATAGTGCTTGTTATTGGCTACAATCTTTAGATTGTAAGATTTTGTTATTAGCTACAATGTCTCAATTTTTTTGGTATTGCAACCTCACTAATCCGCTAGAGTTATTGTTTATGTTTCTACGGAGGCCTAGGGTTTGTACCCTAATCATGCTCTTACCAATGCTTCTGTTGGTATTAAAAAAAACCTTAAATTTTGGGTCAGAAAATTAGTTGTCTTGAAAAATTTTTGGTATGATCTTGGATTGTATCCTAGAGTGTGTGGGAAGCTTGTGTTTGATCATTAAGGTATGTAAACCTGATCAGGGAAATGTATCCTATATAGCATGGGTCTTGCTTTAATACTTTCCATAATGGTTATTAGCAGATCACATTATTATAGTTTGCGGTAACCCAAGATTGCATTCAAGTATGTAACAAACTTGGTTTGTAGTTTAAGCTATACACTTTTAAGTAGCATTCATAAGGTTTAGAAAATCTTGATCACTCTCTAGAATAGCCCATTAAACATGGGTTGTGCTTGAATGCACTACATAATTGATATAACACAACCACTCTGCATATCAACCAGAGTTATAGGCTCTTTATTGCAACAAGAGGTAATCACTCTTAGATCATGCTATAATTACATCATAACTGTTAAACTTGAGACAACCTGAATGCACCCAATGATGATTGACACCTACATTATACAACCTAAATTAACTACATTATATGAGTGTCTCCATTTCTATCACAACATAGCCACATTAAACTTGGGTCACACATGAATGCATCCTATATTTGTTATAGCACAACTATGCCACATGACCAATAGAGTTATGGATCACATAATTACAATCACAAGAATTTGTTCCTTGGTTGTGATCTTATGGTGATTCCACACAACAAAATTTGGATATGAAATTCTCAAAACCCTAAACCTCTAAAAATGAAATCTGATGAGATGTTGCTTTAAAATATGATTTTGAAACCTGGAACTACAAATCTGACTTCACAACTGAATTCTGCAAAAAGACAATGACTACCCTCAACCTGGCGATATCTTCTTGAATTTTTTTATATTTTTCCTAAGAAAATCGTCCTTAGTTTTCCACAAACTATCTCAAGTAAAGAAAAACATTGTTGCAATAAATAAGTGAACTCACTTTTCTTTAAGTCGGCCACAATTTGATTTTTTTCTTATTTTTCATGTTTGTCAAAATTTTGACGAAACTGATAGTCAAAATTTTGACGAAACCTAGGTTCGTCAAAATTTTGATGAACATCAGGGATAAAATTTTAAAAAATTGAAAATTACAGATCAAATTTTACAAGCACCCGATGATACATAAAATTATACATATTTTGTCAAACATTTTAGTTAGATTTTGTAGTCAAATGAGTTAGTGTATTCCTTTTGGACTCCAGCATGCTACACTGGCATCATAATTCAATGCTATAGTGGGTGAAGCCACAATAGTGGTTTACAATTCAAGTGAGGAAGGAAAACTCACAAAAAATGAATACATGGCAAAAAAATTGATTTTAGGGGTTCGTATGAACCTATTGGTTCGACTGAACCCATTAGGGGTTCACTAGAACCTAGGTTCGGGCGAACCCTTTTAATTCTTTCCCGCCAAAAAAGCCAACAAAACCCCTTATAGAAGGGGGGTTTGAATGAACCCCGGTTTGAACGAACCCCCCTTATTCCTCATCCCCCATTGGGACACTAAAAAAACCTAGATTTTAGCACTTTAGAGCTCAGATTGAGGATGAAAATGGAGGAATCTTCACAAACCCAACTAGAATCAGGTAGTCCTTAGAACGAGCTATCGAACAAATATAATTTTAATATGTTTTGGTTTTAATATGTATTTGTTTTTTTAGTTTTATTAAGCATAGGTTTTTCATTGAAAATGAAGGTCTTTGTTCTACACGTGGAAAAATAGCAGATTATCAAAAAAAATTTGAAAAATATGAGTGCACTAGATATTGAAGTCCTTGATCCAACAAAAAAAGTTATGCATTATATGGTCGCACTATGTCTGAATTGTAATTGGTTTGGTTTTGAAACTTGATTAAAGAAAAAATATTCAATAAAAAATTGTCTAACTAAGTGGAAGCACTAGATATTGGAGTTACAAATCTAAATTCAAAAGAATTAGAATTTTATCCTTCATGGAAAAAAGTTATGCGCTATACGGTGTGCGTCACTTTTTAAAAATGTTTTTTGAAAAAAACCAGTTTTCATGGGAGATGGAAAAAGAAGTGCAATCTGATTCCAAAAATTTTGAAAAAAATATTTTTAAAATCTACAGACAAAATTTGACGAGACTCTAGTTTGCATCATCTTCAAATTCTTCATGGTTTAGCCGCTATAGGTGCCCGAATGTGAAGATTTAGTTAAAAATAATAATTTCAGTGTCTAGTTTGGCCAAAAATTGTAAACCACTATTGTGGGATCACCCTAGTCTTTTGACCAAGAGCTATCCCCTCAAAGGAAAGAATCTAGAAGCTTTACTCTCTCTAGTTCTGAAGTAGTCTTTTATGATAATTAGTTTGGATATAGTTTCTTTACAATTTCTTCATTCAACTAGTATTGAGGTGGTTAATGGAAGTTTGCTCCCTAGGATTCTCTTGATAACAAAGAGAATCATGAACAATGAATCCCTCTTATCTCACATTTTGGTGAACTTGATGTGAAACATGTCAGATATCTTTCTACAATGTTTTAGTGCTTATGATAATGCTTTCTGTAAGGAAGATTTTGATATGTTGGATGATGCTCTAGATGATTTCTTAGAAGCATCTTCCTCTGCTTGTATATCTTTCGAGCAATGTTCTTCTTCGCATGCTAAACAATTGGTGAATGTTGTGGTGGTCTCCATGACTTCTCCAAGCCCTAACAGACCCATTTTTTACTTGAATCTAGCTAGCCCATCTCCTAAGAGGATTCATTCTATTTGTGGAATCCCATATCATGATGATTCATTGGATTTATATTCGAGGTTCGTAAAAGCTACAAACTCTACTTCTTATAATGTTATTGGGCACACACACAATAGAAAAAGAAATAAACAAAATTTGGATAATTTTTTTTTGTTTCTACATCTCAACCTACTCAAGTTCCTACTTGTTTACCACCTTCTTAGCCAAGTCTTCCTTCAACACCTAATCCTATGACTAAAGTACCAATGATTATGATCTGGTTGAGCAACTTCGCGTTACCCTGGCTAAGATCCAACTTAGGGATTTGCTTCAAAATGCTCTAGTTTATCAAGGTATGCTTCAGGAGTCCTTCCAGAAGATCCTCTTTCCTACCTCCACAAGGTTGACATATGTTAATGTGTTGATGGCTCATATTCGCGTGGATTCACTGAATATCATGTTCTATCTACAAGAACTTCCACCCCCGGATGTGCATAAGTAAGAAGTTCCTTTAATGATTATAGTTAACATTAATGTTATCGGTAATAGATGTACCCTCATTGGCACTGGTTCAACTTGTAAGGAAGCTAAGGTAGCAAAACAACTTCCTACACTAATCTTGAGAGGAGAATAATTCAAAACTTTTATAGATATTTAATAGTTAAAAAAACTTAAACAAAAATAAATAAAAATATCATGCATACCACGATTTTTTTTTTGTGGGAAAAATCCTTTCAGGAGAAAAACCCCACACTCCAAAACTTGCCCAATATATTATTCATTAAATCACAAAGATTACAATATACTTGCAGAGCAAGCTTCTCACAAGAGTATCACCACTCAAAGATCAAGAGACAACATGACTACTAACAGACTCTCAAAATACATCACTGTCTCTCTAGTGCAGTCATAATACAACACCCTCATAAAATAGGATTACATTCTAGGGCAAGAAAGGCCAACAAAATATCCACCATTGGATCTAAAACCTAATAATTAACTGTCTAGATATACAATGCATCCTATATCTAATGTATGTTAGCCAAATTAGGAGTTTCCTAAAAAAGTTAACAAAAAATTGTTTACATGCATCCTACTCTCCCCTCTTGCTGCCATTATATATTACACCTATTGGTGTAACTAGGATATATATATATATCCTATAAACAATAACCTTTATATAATTGAAAAGTTGAGACACAGTTTCCCAACAAATATGCCACTTGTCGAACACCTTGCAAGAGCAACATGAGGGTGTAATCATCATCTCTTTAATTGCTAGGGTCCAAAAGGCCCATAATCTATGAACACCATATGAACTTCTTTGTGCTCAAATGCTTAGTTAAAGAATCAACAACATTCATCAAAGTATCTACCTTAAGCAACTTCACCCTACCATCTTTGACCATATCTCAAACAAAATGCTACTGTACGTGCTTGGCCCTCACATGAAATGTTAGGTTCTTGGCTAGACATATCACACTCTGTATAGTTCAATAAATTGTCACTGCACCTTGTTTTATTCCAATATTTGAACATAGTTTCTTAAGCCAAATGGCTTAGTCTCTTAAGCAAAATGGATTCTTTACAAGCATGAGGAGTTGCTTATTCTCTACTTCAGTAGTGGAAAAAGCAACCACAACTTGTTGCTTACACATCCAATTGATTACATCACCAAATAAAGTAAGCACATAATCACGGGTAGATCATCTACTAGCAATATCACCTACCTAGTCTGCATCCACATAACCATGAATATAAAGGGAAATATCATCTTCAGTCATATTACTATGATAACACAAGGAATAATCTGAGGTACCACACAAATATTTGAAGACTCTTTTAATTGCATGCCAATGAACTCTACTGGGATTAGACATATATATGAAAGAACTCCCACTGCTTGGGCAATGTATGGTCTAGTGAAAACCATAGAATACATCAAACTTCCAACTACACTTTGGTAAGGAAATCTACTCATGTCTTCCATCTCTGGTGGAGATGTTGGAAAATATGAAATAGATAACTTTGTTCCAATTGAAATAGGAAAACACAATGGTCTATAATCCTACATGTTAAATCTCTATAAAATTGAATTGACATACTTACTTTGGCCAAGCCATAGCTTTCTGTTCACTCTATCTCTTTTAATTTCCATCCCAAGAATGTTTCTAGCTACACGAAAATCTTTCATTTCAAACTTAGTAGCAAGTTAAGATTTTAGTTCTGAAATCATACCCTTCCCTTTTCCAATAAATAACATATCATCAACATATAATGCAATAAACAAGAAATGATCATCACCAATTTTATAATAAACACAATGATCTGATTTAGGATGCTCAAATCCCAAACTCAACACATTTGTATCAAAGTTTTGGTACCACATCTTAGGACTCTATTTTAAGCCATACAAATATTTCTTCAATTTGCAAACCAACATACTTTTGTCTTTCACGACATAGTGTTCTGGCTGTGTCATATAAATATCCTCTTCCAAGTCACCATGAAGGAAAGAAGTTTTCACATCCATTTGCTCAACCTCTAAATCATAAGTAGTAGCAATAACAAGCAAAAACATAATGAATTTCATTTTTTCAGTAGGAGAGAACATCTCACCGTAATCAACACCCTCAACTTGAGAGTAATCAAGTTTGCAACCATCCTTGCTTTTTACTTATCAATACCTCCATTTGAACCAATCTTTTGCTTGAACACCCATTTGCAATCAACAGGTTTCCATCCTTCAGGAAATAGTACAAGATCCCATGTATCATTCTTTTTCAAAGATGGCATTTCTTCATCCATAGGAATCTTCCAGGATTCTACATCATTCATACCTAATGCATCTTCTATAGATTTGGGTTCATCTGGATGTTAGTATTTAAAGAAAAAATACATCTCCAATTATCAGGTGCATACCTTTTAGGTGGTTGTCTATTCCTTGTAGACCTACAAAAAAGTTGAGTTGGAGGTTCTTCCTCCTCTTCTGAAGATCCAGAGCTAGATGAGCTCTACTCAACTTCTTGTCTATCCTTGGGCCTCAATTCAACTTTCTCAAGTGTAGAGGGAAACTAAATCACATATTCCTATTTACTTTGTTCTAGATTCAATGTAATAGAAGAAGGCTTAGTTTCTCAAGAAATAATGCTTCTACTATATATTACCTTTTGTGCAATAGGTTCCCAAAGCTTGTATGCTTTCACACCATAACTGTATCTGATGAAGATACATTTCACAACCTTGTTTCCCAAGTTTGTTCACTTCTCCTTTGGCACATGTGCATATACCTCACAAAAAAAAACTCTAAGATGTCTTAATGAAGGCTTGTGACCTGACCATGCCTCTATAGGCATCTTATCAACAAGAGCTAATGTAGGAGACCTGTTAATCAGGTAACAGGTAGTGGCAACAACTTCCACCCAAAACCTTTATTCTAGGCTAACACCACTTAACATACTCCTAGCCTTCTCCATTAGTGTCCTGTTCATTCTTTATCCAACTCCATTCTATTGTGGGGAATACAGAGTTGTCTTCTATCTATGAATACCACAATCTTTACAAAATCTATCAAAATCATTAGAGAAAAATTCATCACTATTATCAATCTTTAAACATTTTATTTTCTTTCCAGTTTATGACTCAACCATTGCTTTAAATTCTTTAAATTGATTGAAAACTTCAGATTTACTCTTTAAAAAGTATACCCATGTCCTACTATAATCATCAATAAGTGAAACATAATATGTTGATTTACTAATCAAAGTCCAACATCTACAGGACCAAACACATCAGAATGAATAAGATCCAATACACCACAAGATTTATGAGAACTCGAGTAAAACTGAACATGGTTTTTTTTTTCCATTAATGTAATGCTCACAAAAATCAAATTCAAGATTACAATCAGACAAACTTTCAACAAGTTTTTTATTTTTCAAGGTCCTTAGGCCCTTTTCTCCAATGTGGCCAAGTCTTTGGTTCCACAACATAGTTTTCTCTATAGGTAAAATTTTATTAGATCAAAGAGAACCCTTGGGTACCCAAAAGCAATGACCATATGTTGAAGGTGAAGCCATCACTTCTTCCACAGACTTTCTCTTCATATAAGTACTATTGTACTCAACAGTGCATGTTTCCAGCTTACACAATGTGCCATATTTGACACCTCTAGCAATCACCATAGCACCTCTGACCATCTTGCATCTTGCATAAGAAAATACTACCTAGACACTCGCATCTATTAGTTCTTACAGATAACAAATTTCATGCTAATCCAGGGATATGCAACACACCATTAATCCTTTTTATTCTATCATTAGGAAACCTGATTTTAACTTTACCACGACCAACAATGTCTAAATGAAAATCATCACCCAAGTACACCTTACCTCCATCAAATTATTCATATTCAAAAAATTAATCTCTATTAAAGGTCATTTGGAAAGATGTACTTGAGTCAATTAACCATGCATCATTACCTGCATGAGTTGCCAAAGCTACAATTAATGTGTCACCATCTTCCTTCTTGAAATAAGAATTAGAATCAAATTTCTTCTTCTTTTTCTTCTTTTCTTCTTTATGATCCTTACAAATATGTCCAGGCTTACCACAATTCCAACAAATAACTCTAGACTTTCTAGGAGATTTAGATCTCCCCCTAGACTTGGATTTGTCACACTTCTCATTATTCTTTCCTTTTTCCTTAGGTCTTCCATGAACATTTAGGGACTCTTTGGTAGTGATGGATACCTTCCTCCTCATCTCTTTAGAAAGCAAAGAACCCACCACATTTTCATTCTTCAAAATAACAAAAGTACTCCCAATAGCCATAACAAGAGAATCCCACAAATTAGGCAAAGAACAAAGCAAGATATGACATTGCTCCTCCTCATCCATTTTGACACCAATGGATTCCAATTGAGCCACCAGCATATTGAATGCTTCTAGGTGGTCTGTGATTCATCCACCCTCTTCCATTCTCAAGGAATACAATTTCTTCCTCAAGAAAATCATGTTCACTAAAGATTTGGCCTAATACATCTCACTGAGCTTCTTCCATAGTTTTTGTGTAGTAGTCTCCTCATGGACATTAATTAAAAAAGATTTTTCCAAACACAATCTGACTAGATCCTTTGATTTATGGTCCATAACATCATATTGAGCCAGCCTAAGTAGGATCTATAGGCCTTGAAACATTCTCATCAACAACATCCCACATATCTCGATCTATCAACAAATCCTCCATCTTCAACTTCCACATTTCAAAATTATTTCCAAAAAATTTATCCACCTCTCTTCTCCCTAATGAACTTTCCACCTAAAAAATTCTTGTAACAAGATCACAAAGTGTCTTCTACACAAGCTCCCACTCAAATATGGATTAGTTCAAAAAACCCAACAACCCACAACTGAAACCAAAGGTGATCAAGCTCTGATCCCACTTGTAACAAAACTAAGGTAGCAGAACAACTTCCTACACTAATCTTGAGAGGAGAATAATACAAAACTTTTAATATTTATAAAAATTTAAATAAAAATAAACACAAATATCATGCATACCACGACACAGTGATTTATGTAGGGAAAAAAATTTGAGGAAAACACCACACTCCAAAAGCCACCCAATATATTATTCAATAAATCACGAATATTACAATATACTTTCAAAAAAATCTTCTCACAGGAGTATCACCACTTAGAGATCAAGAGACAACATGACTACTAACAGACTCTTAGAATAATCACCATCTCTCTACCATAGTCATAATGTACAATGCCAGGTTCATAAAATATGAATGCATTCTAGGGAAAGACATGCCAACACAATATCCACCGTTAGATCTAAAGCCTAATAATTAATGGTCTAGATTTACAATGTATCATATATCTAATGTATGTTGGAAAAATTAGAAGTTTCCCAAAAAAGTTAACAAAATATTATTTACACACATCCCACTCTCCCCCCTTGCTTCCACTGTATATTATACCTATTAGTGTAACTAGGAAATACACACACACATATATATATATATATTCATATATATATATATTCATATATATATATATATATTCATATATATATATATATTCATATATATATATATATATACTATTAGCAATAACCTTTATATAATTGCAAGGTTGAGACACATTTTCCCAACACGACCCTTAAAATGTTTTTGGTATAGATCTATGACCCAAGATCAAAGTTGATTCCTCTTCTTGAGCTACTTCTTTGTATATTCATGGGTTTGATAACATTGGTCGATAAGATCTAGGAACAATAATCTTGTCTTTATGGTTAGGCCCCGTTACCTTACCCACCTTGGTTTATGTGATGCCTAGCCCTTTACCTTATAATCATCTTATCTTCTAGGGAGACCTTGGATTCATGCTATGGGTGTTGTGACTTCCACTCTACATCGTTCTCTAAATTTTTTTGCAAATAATTGAGTAATCACAGTCAAAGTTGGCTCGAAAGCTATCCACCTTTGTGAACTAGTGGCCACTAGTCAGGCTTCGGTTATCTCCACTCTCAAAAATTGTATTCCATCTCTAACTTTCGATGCGATGACATTTTCCTTAGCGATACCCTCTATAGACATTGTTCCTGAAGTGAACATCATTAAAGAAGAACAACTTAAAGTAGAAAGTCCTAAGTCCTCCCTGTTTACTTCTTCTTCTGAATCTAAAGCATTCTTTGGTGATGATTGGGGATCCTTGGAATTATCTGAGTTCTTCATTGAAGAATACAAAGTGAACCTTAGTCATCTTAAACTTTCGATAACATTGAATACCTCTGATAAGGAAGAGGATAAAAATCTCGTTGAGAAGGAAAGTTGTGATCCTATTCAGGAAATCAATCATTCCCTTATCGAGGAGAATAATCTCACTTTTTCTAAGGAGGTTAATGTTTACAAATCAATTAAAAGAGATGGTTTTTCTCTTATATATGCATTCGATGTCCATTGGTGGAACAATTCTCTCTATGTGGAACCACTACCTTCGAAAGTTTTACAAACATGCTATGGTTTTGGATATAGACTTGCTTCTCAATATGACTATGGGTTAAAAGGCCATAGACGTATTGAGCAAGAAATTATAGTCCCTATCTAGTTTAAGCTCCATAAGCAGTATTTGGGTTTGGGATGCTCTATTGAACAATCTAAGCAAAAACCTTGGTGGAGTGTTAACATGATTTCGGTTGAATCGCTTAGTCTAGTCCATCCTAAATTGATAGAGGATGGGGCATAGGTTGAAGAAGTACACTTAATGTTTTCTCTTTGGATGAAGCACTAGAGGAATTCTTAGGTGCCTACTCCTCTTTTCCGAGTCCTTTTCACCATAAGAGATGATTCCCATATCGCTTGAGCAAACATGCATATTTTGGAGAATCTTTCCTAAATGTTGATGAGGAGGACCCTCTAGCTAATGTTGATAATGGTATTCCAATACCACATCCTGAATACCATAGTCCCCTCCTCAAAGGGGACATTGCTAAAGTCTTTATGGATCCTAAATCTTTTGAAAGGTGATTTATATTAGGAAGTGCATTTCTTCTAAGGAAGCTAAGGAGCACTTTGACCAAGTCTACATTATGATCCTGATATCTTTGCTTGGTAATATAAGGACATGCCTGGTATTGATAAGTATGAAGTGGTTCACAACATTTTTCTATGTCCCGATGCCAAGTCAGTTAAACAAAAAATCTGAAATATTAATCTTAAGGTTGCTTTGTTAGTTAAGACCGAGATAGAGAAGTTGTTAAAAGCAGGCTTTATCCGTCCAATCGACTACTCACCTTGGATCTAAAATATTGTTGTCTTTAGTAAACATGATGGTTTTATTTGTATATGAATAGACTTTCATGATCTTAATAAGGCCTCTCTTAAGGATGTTTTTCCATTACCTAATATAGATATTATTGTAGATTCGATTGTATACTATGCCTTGTTATCTTTCATGGATGGCTTCTTGGGTTATAATTAGATTCGTAGTAATCCAAAATATTAGTATAAGGAAAACTTCACTTCCCCTTGGGGTACCTTCTATTATGTGGTCATGCCCTTTGGGTTAAAGAATGCAAGAGTGACTTACCAATGGTAAATTACCTTAATCTTTTATGACTTCATTCATAAAATTATAGAAGACTATGTTGATGATATCTTGGAAAAATCCATAACCCGTCAAGATCATGTAGGGAATGAATCTTATTTTTGAAAGGATTTGAATTTATAAGATGAAGCTTAATCATCTTAAGTGTGTCTGTGGTAGATGTAGGAAAACTTTTAGGATTCATTTTTTCTCATCGTGGAATTGAAGTCGACATGAATAAGATCGATGCAATTGTTAACTTGCATCAACTTAGGAACATTAAACTGAGTTGCAAAGTTTACAAGGGAAGATTCAGGAAATTCACACATTCATATCTCAACTAGTTGATCACACCCTTCATTTCACTTGTTTGTTAAAAAGGACATTCACTTTATATGGGATGAAGAGTGCCAGAAAGCTTTTGAGTCAATAAAAAATTATTTGGCAAATCCTCCCGTATTAATGTCGGCTATGCAGGATAGACCCTTTTTAGTTTACCTTGCTACATCACCTATGCTTTGGTGGACTTTCTCGCTCAGTTGGATGATATCAAGAGAGAGAGAGAGTGGTCTACTACATTAGTCGCATCCTGGATTATTATGAAACTTGTTATTCATCCATGGAGAAGCAATGCCTTGTTGTCATCTTTGCAATGCAGAAGCTAAGGAACTACCTTCTTCATGCTGAAATACATGTCATTGTGAAAAGTGACCTTCTAAAGCATTTGTTCTCTAGTACTAAAATTTCTAGGAGGTTAGCAAAGTGGGTAATGTTGCTTTCTAATTTTGACATAAATTTTTTTAGTAAAAAATTGATAAAGGGTCAAGCAGTTTCCAATCAGTTGGCGGACACTCCTTCCTCCCATTCCTTCCCGTGTTTGGACTTATTCCCTAATGATAAAATTTTCATGATCAATCATGACCTTGTGTGGAAGATGTATTTTGATGGATCAAGATGTTAGACTGGCTCCAGAGCAGGTGTAGTTCTAATCTCACCTAAAGGTAAGTTAGTCTCTCTCTCCTTTCGATTGGACTTCCCTTGTACCAACAATATTGCTAAGTATGAAGCACTCATTGTTGGCTTGCATATTGTTGTGATTGTTCTAAAGATAAAACATCTCCTTATACATGGTGACTCTGAGCTTATTTTGAATCAAATTATGGGAACCTATTAGGCTAAGCAAAGTAAGTTTTCTTAGTATCGAGACCTTGCTTTGTCTTTTCTTTTATCGATTCTCCTCCTTCACAATAGATAGTGTCCCCAAGAGAGAAAATCAACACGTGGATTCCATGATGAGTGCCACTTCCTTGGTACCCTCATATGAGGATATGAAAGAATACCACTTCATGGTTTAGGTCCTTCAGACTCCTACTGTCTTTGATCAACCTGAATCTGATGCTTTTGTGTGTTCTCACGTAGACTCAAGAGAATGGTTCTCTAACATTTACAAATATCAAAATATTGGAAATTTTTGTGATGATGCGATGAAAAATGACCACACTCATAGACAAAATATTTTAGTCTGTTATGTTGTCTTATTAGACGTTCTCTATCAAAAATATTACAATAGATTACTTCTCCAATGTCTCATTAAAGTAAAAATACCCCTTGCCCTTAGGGAAGCCCATTTGGGTTCTAGGGGTGGACACTTCGGTGGTAAATTCTTGGTGTGAAAATTGATCCACATAGGGTAATTTTTGCAAATGATGGAATAATATTCCTTTAATTTTAATAAAATATGCCCGCAATGTCAACAACATAGTTTTCTTATTTATGCTCCTGCATAAGAGTTACAAATCCAGACCTCTCCTTGGCCTTTCGTAAAATGGGGGTTAGATATTAGAGGAAAGATATCACCTCTTTCTTCTAAAGGGTCCACACTTTTATCATTATTTCCATATATTACTTCATGAACTAGGTTGAAGCCATCTCACTTCGATCTATGAATGCTGAAGCTATTTGTATCGTTCTTCTAAACAATATCATTGCTCACTTCGAGTTTCCTTCTAAACTTGTCTCTGATAGTGGTACACCATTCAAGAACAAGGAAGTAAAGAAATTCTTGGAGAAGTTCCAAATTCAACATAGATTTTCTACACCCTATTATCCCGAATCTAATGGCCAAGTGGAAATGCCTAATAAGACTCTTGAGCTCATTCTTCACAAAATAGTATATAAACATGGTAAGGATTGGAATGTTCAATTAACATACACTTTATGGGCCTATCACAAAAGTTCTTGTAAAGAAATGGGAACAATTCCTTATAACCTCATGCATGGTGCTGAAGCTATCATACCTTTAGAGTTGGAAATTCCATCTTTGTGAGTTTCCATTAAAGGGTTAATTGATGAAAAGATTTAAACTAAGCTAATCATTTAGATTAGCTAGAGGTGCTTGATGAGTGTTAATTACAAGCCCTCAAACATCTTAAAGCTCATCAATGATAGTTATCTAGATAATATAATTAAAGTGTACTCCCTTGAACTTTCAAGGTAGGTGACCTGGTTCTCTATGAGAATCAAAGAAACATAAATGTGTTACCTAATCAAAGAGGAGAATTTAGTCCTAATTAGTTAAGTCCTTACATTATCATCTCTGTGTATGGCTCAGATCCTTATGGGTTATCATCTATGGATGGGGTGCCTGTGTTGCTCAAAACCTAAAACTTCCTAAAAATCATCAAAAACATGCAAATCAAGAGGTTTTGAGGCCTACCTGGTCCACCTTGAGACCCTCGGCTATGTCTGCATGTAGCTGGTCCAACCTGGGAGCCTCATACTCTTGTCTTCTCGACATCTTGTTGAATTTTCTCTTACCAAAGTCAATAAAATCCTCATGATGAATAGTGAAAATGACCCTTTTAGGGACCAACCTAGGTATATATAGGCCCCTAGGGCCCATTTTTCCTAGAGTTTGTGGCTTCCTAGTTTCTCCTGATTTTACCCCACCTAGCTAGGGGAAAACTCGAGAGGGGGCATATAGTCACCTCTTTAGCATAATTTTCTTTTGAACCACCAAAATTATTCATGACCCTTCTTCTCTCCATTGTAGCTTCTTCTGATTTTTGGGACTGATCTAAAATTGTGTTTTGCTAAACAAAATTTTGTGTGATTTTTTGCAATAGATGCTATACTTTTCACTGAGTTCAATCGCTGGGGCCATCTTCAGTACTAGATGGCTCAACCTCTACAATACCTTTTCTAGCATGAAAATCCATAAAAAATCAAATTTTAGGTGGAATTTTTCTTTTATACTTTAGTGTGGCTCATTTTTCTAAAATTGAGCCCACTTAAGCGAGGAAAAAATGTAATGTCGCAAAATTGCACTTAGGAGCAATTTCAAATTTTAGCACTTTTCCTAGCATTTATGACACTTAAATACATTTATGACAAAAAATCCATGGGTTGAAATTTCATAATTCCAACTCCATGTTGTCCAATGGTGAGGTAACAATAGTCTATCAACCTGTTTCATGAAAACTAGCACTTTGGATGCATGCACGGTGCACAGACATTTGTGTGGAGCACTAGTGTCCTAGTGGTTTTCTAAGTTTGAAATGTGGAATCTCAAATCCTAGCTCTTGACACGTGTCTTTGTAGTAAGGATCTTGGGTGTAACGACTCTTTCCACCCTTGCATGCAACAAAACCCCTCTTTTTCTCTCATTTTGGGGGTTCTCTCATTCATTCAAGGCTCTTTTCTCAACTTCACCGCACTTCTCAGCTTCTACTCTTGGAAATTACACTTCTACAAGTGAAGCTCTATTGGACTGAGGTCTGTCCAATAGCCAATGCTCTCTAGCAAGCATTAAACAATACATCTATGTGTTCAAGAGGGGGTCGAGGCCTGTTGGTAATGTTCTCTCACTCTTTTCTATTTGTGAATCGATTAGATCTCTTTTTTCATTTACTATTTAGTGATTTGGGTTCTCCTCCTAAAGCAGGGATTGCTTTCACCACTTCCTTTTTTCATTGGGATTACTCTCTCAATCTATCTAGCTTTCCATGGAGGTGGGAACACCAAAGTAGGGATTTGACTACGACAAGCCCCAAAAATAGCCTTAACATTTTTCCTCATTTGTCTTGTGTGTAGGTTGCAAAAGTGGAGCTCAGAGGAAGGATTCGATCGATCAGCTATTTGTAAGCCCCCTCTTAGCTTTCCTTGTTCATTTATTTTAATTTCTATTTTCTATCTTTTCATTTTGTTGAACAAACGTTGGATCTATGCTAGATAGTGAAGTTCTAGTATACCTACTCAAGTTTTGAGTTCTTTGTTGCTTAGGACACCAGTGCATCTTTCAGACTCCAGAACATTGTGCTAGCATTCTAATTCCACACTATAGTCTTTTGACAAAGAGCTCTCCCTTCAGAGGTAGGAATCTAGAAGATTTGCTCTCTCTAGTTTTGAAGCAGTCTTTTATGACAATTAGTCTGGATATAGCTTCTTTGCAATTTCTTCACTCAGCTAGTAGTATTAAGGTGGTTAAAGAAAGTTCGCTCCATAGGATTCTCTTGATAGCGAAGAGAACCATGAGTAGCAAATCCCCCTTATCTCATAATCCCTTATATCTTGATTTCCTTCACCTTTCTTTCTTTCCTTTAATTCAAGAGTTTTCAACATTTCCTCTTTTTATAGGACTAAACTCCTACTTACCACTTCATCTATTTTTTTAAGTTAAATTTTTTAATTTAGAAATTAGGTTTATTGAACCTTAAAATGCTTCATTAATGTTTTCTTTTAGTTTGGATAGATCTAAAATATAATTTAGTTCTTTAATTAGAAAAATAATTTATCTGTCACACCTACTTCTAGTCCTTAGGTACACACTCCTCCTTCACCTATCAACCTCAATTTTTTCTTAATACTCCAATTATTTTGATACATGTGCCATATTTTTTTTAGATTCTCTAATAAAGGTGATTAATTTATCTAATGTTTTATTGTTATTCAATGGTATTCTTTCTATTTCTCCCTCTAGTTTTAGATTCCCCAATCTTCCAACAATAACCCTCCTAATGCACTCTACTTGGGATTCTCTATCATTTTCTATCCTTTAATTATATCTCTCTATTATTTCCTAAATTTGTTCCATTCTTCTTTCCTCATTAATTTTCATCTCAATTTCTATATCAATCTCCTACTATATCCTTTAGCCATGGGTGTTTTTTATTTGATGTTACATTAATCCCTTTATCCATCTCTAATGCCTCAATATAGCCTTAGTAGTCACATCTTCTTAGGATCCATTTCAATTTTAAAGTAAAATATTGCATACCCTATAATTATCACAATATTTTTTGGGATTACTTTGATGCCCACCTCCTATAGCATATTTTAGGAACATTTTACCATAGCCTTTCTTTACCTACCCTTAGTTCTAATATTGTGTTATATTTTTGTTTGTTTATCCCAATTTCGTATAATGATATATGTTCCGCTATGTTTATGCCATGTTTTTTTCATCTCTAATGAATTTTATTTTAACATAGTACTTAGACACTAGTGAAATAGATGAACATCTATCCAACCTACTAATTTTTCCTCTAACTCTATAATCATATAGTTCACATTTTGACTTATCGGTGTCCCTTTAGATTCCAAAAGTTCTTTTGTAACTAGCATACATCCACTTTTGGAAGCCAAAGGATTACCTTTACATTTTAGATTGTCTATTGGGATTCCTTCTCATTATTCCAAGAATTAAGTCAAATTTCCCCCCATCAACCTTGATAGCTCCAATATAATATCCAATGCTTTATTTGGCTCTCCAACACATTACAACACACTACTATTCTATTGCACCTCATTTTCTTTTTTATCATCTCCTATTTTCATCGTGAAGTCTATTTTTTGTTCTTTATTCTTCCATCCTTATATTATATTTTGTATTTCATTTGTTTCTTTGGCATTGTGGAACTATCACCTCCCTCTTACTTCTACCCTCACTACAATGTTTTGTATTCATGTATACTAGATATTTTACCACTTATATATCTTTATCATTGGTATTCTTATTCCTATGTGCACATAGGCTAAGAAAACACATTTAAATCTCTATTCTCTATTTGAATTTATGTGGAAGCCAAAATATTAAAATAGGGTTGACCATTCTTAGAAACTCCTTAATATTACTGAAAAAAATCTTGTCCCTAGCTACAAGTTTTCTTGGATTGTTCTCATATAGAGATTTACACTTTTTACCCTTCGTCTTTGTCATTTGATTTCCTTTCTAAAACTAATAAATTTAGCATTATTTTTATCATTTTTTTACTTTTTGGCACTTTCTTTATTTTCCATCTTCACTATATATGTCCCTTGGTGTGCAAAAACATCTATTTCATGTGCATAACATTTATTTTACTAATTTTTTAAAAGTTATTGAATGAGATAGACTACAACCCTTGAATTAGATTATAGAACATCATTATAGCATCCTATGTAGTGAGATATCTCTACTAGAAACTAGGTCAAGGGATTTTTGGATATTTCTAGTTCTATATTTAGTATGTCATATTAATAATTTTACACTTTATAATTATAAAATTTTATAACCTATTTCATAACTTATCTAATTATTCTACTTCCTTGATGAAATCAATCTAAACATTAAATTAGAAACATGCATTTTTGTATTGGATTAAATAAAGATTTACAAAATTTAGACAACAACCTCTATCCAAGAGCATAAATTTTAGAACAACAGTCATAATGATCCACTATTGTCCAAAATGAATGGCCAAAGGAAATCCTATGAAGTGTAGGCACTTACCACTAACCATAGCAAGAGTAGATTGAAAAAGATAAATAAGAAACATCACTTTCAGGAATTTAGCATCCAACTATTAGAAATGGAATCATTTATCCCATATATTCTCAACATGTAAAATAATACAACATTAACAACTATCCATGTAACTATAAATTATTTCCCATGCAACCCACTTCAATTAAATTACAACAACATAAAAACAATTAAGCATACTTTGATACACCTCAAAATCCCTTTTACCATATAAAACACTCATGCTAATAGAAAATGTCTTTTCTGAAATGTCTAGACCTTTCTCAAGAATTATTAGCTTCACATTTTTGTCTAAATATGTTCTTAAGAGAACAATTTACCTTATAACCATGGAAATCATACCATATCTCAATCATGGCACTCATACCATGTCTTAAGGAATATTAACTTTGCATCATTTGTTACTATTTTTCTCACACAATTCACAGGTATTCCACATCACATTTGCTTGCAATTTCACATATACACATAACAGTAGTAAGGATTCTCTTCCCAATTTGGATGAGACTCTCCTCATACAACCACATCACTTTTACAACATGGGGCTCATACAACGGGGTTTACAAGAATGGAGATCTTGGATAACATATCCATTAGGAAAGATTGTCTTGAGGCCCTTCTCTAAGGACCCCTCCATACATTTTCTAGTACCTTCCCCTTGTTTTTTAAGGGGGTTATGGTGTAGGGGCACCTTAGGAGTTCAATTTTCAAGTTTTGTCAATCTTGGTTATGTAATTGGTTTTAGGTAAGTTTTAGGTGTTGTCATATAAATAAGGTCTTGTTAGACCATTTTCATATTGTATTAGGCTTGGTGGGGTCATATTGGTCAAAATATGCAAATGTTGCAAATTTTGTAAAAATGTTGTCCTTATCAAAAGTTGTAAAAGTGCAAGAATGCACAATGATGGAACACCAACGATCAAGAAGGTTGAAAGTTAGTTGTAATTGTACGATAGTTAGCAAAAAATGTTATAAAATGTGTAAGAGACCTATGTATGGTCAGAGGAAGGTGTAGTGTGTTTTGGGAGATGAAGGGAATCAATACAATCACTATTTCTATTTCAGGCCCTTGTACGACTTTGTACGAATAGGAGTTCACTTCTAAATGATTGTATGTGAAAGTACTTTCAATCTCATTTCTCCTAAAGTTGGTTTCATGCAATTTGATGAAATTTAGAGAAAGATATTGTAATTTTTCTTAAACAGGTTATAACACTGTTCTAAGGTCACAGTGAGCTTTCTAATTTGTATTTCTCTGTTTCTAGTCATTGATAACTCTTGAAAATTGGTTTATAGAAGGATGCTAGTGTAAATTCTAAAGGAATTCTATGCTACATGGTTAGAGGATGAGGTTTTGAGAAATTACTATGATGCCCTAGTCTACAAAATAGTGTTTTGTGAATAGTCAAGGAGCCTAGAGCCTAGGGTTTGTTAAGATACTCATGAAAAGGGACTCATGGAAGTTTGATGAGCATGTGTAGACCTAATAAGGAGTGTGTGAAGAGTTGGATGAGAGAAATTGAGCCTGAAGGTAGAAGAACCAATAAATCCTTGTGTAACCCTGGCCTAATTAGGCCTAATTCTGGACTGAGACAACAAGATTTGAGCCCTATGTTACAAAAGACCTATAACCTATTTTGGAGTATGTTTTAAGTTAGAAAAAATGGTAGCCAAATATGTTGTTGTTTCTGGGTTTTAGTGCATATCCTGAGAGTAAATCTCTGACAGTGCTATTTGGAGACCTATTAGCATTGCAGGCAGCTTGGGAAGAAATAGTCTTTGGTTGATGCAAAAAGGTCTTGATATTGACTTGATTTGAGTAAGATAGAGCTCCTAAGGAGTTTGAAGGTGATGAGTAACCTTGTGTGGGTCTATGAGTTTGTCAACAAAATGTTTCCTTGTGAATGAAAGTTGCCTTGAAGGATGGTTACCTTGAAAATTGAGAAGAGTGAAACCCATTGTTGTGAAATATTCCTACAATAGATTGAGTTGGAACCCCTGTATTACATCAGGTTAGCCTCCAATAAGGAAGTTACAACAAGGATAATCATATAACAAGTGGAGAAATAGATTTATGACTATCCCATACCAGTCCCATTTGCAACCCCTTTCAAAAATAATTCCCCAACACATCTGCTCCCTTACATGACTTGCCAAGGAACCCCCAGGATATGGAAGAATTTACAAATTTAACATTACACCACACTTTCCAATAGTTATCAAACATCAAGAAAGCCTCAAATAGAGTAACATAAGGTCATAAACCAAAGTCTCAATAAAACAAAACATTATAAATTCAAGAGAAAACCAAATAAAGATTAATTGTAGCTACATTTCAACATTTCAATCTTAATTCAAAATAGAAATTAAATAAGTCCTTGAGGAAAATTAGACCATGAAAATTTTTAAGTGGCTAAATAGCCTTCAATCAAAGAAATATAAAATTTCACATTGCTAGCGTACAAATAAAAGAAAATAACAATTAAGAAATTGACAATAATTCATATTTCAATGATTAAATTTGCACATGAACAAGCACCATGTGGATTTTATAAGCCGCCTAAGGGGAGGAGGGGAATGGTGGTTCTCTAACCACATAAGTATAATAGCATGCAATAAATGGTGGTCCTTGACCATATAAATATGATAGCACACAATATCATGGCAGACTCTTCCACATAGTATGAATGCCCTACATTGCTGAAGTATCCATAATCTGTAATCATAAAACGGGATCAATATCCCCATCAATATGTTCCATGTAATTCCATCCTTTACCCATGGGTTATAAACATCAAGGGATAGGTTTGCACTATAAACCAACAAGTGTGGCTCTCATATGTGGGGGAGTAGGTCATGGTCAACATCCATGGGAGGATTACAACATCTTGACATAGATCCTTTATCAGCATTAGGGACAACACCTTGAGCTCATAATTTCCCAATGGATGGACATGTGTCTCTCAACCCCTTGTTTATTCTAGTTGGAAACTCAATCTTGAGGGGGTCCATACACTAGCCTGGGGTACACATTAACATATAAACAAGGCTTACACAAAAGAATACATCACATTCCATTTAGATTGTACACATCCACACATTTCACATTTTCACCACCTCACAATTAGTTAACTACACAAGATAATCATAAAGGGTACATATCAAGATCATTCTTGACATCCACTCACCCTTATCCCAAGTCGGATACCTTGTATCACATACCATGGGTACAACATAAATTCACTAGTTTACACTATGAAAAATCACATAACTGACAAGAAATTATCTTTATCAACCCATTCCATGTATTTCAAACATGCACAACATACACTTACTCTTACAACTTGGTCTATCCATAATAGTTTCCATAATATACAACATAGGCACCATTATGGGGTATTCACATCCACCGTGGATACAAAATAACTTCATTACCCACTATTGTGGGTTTCACAACATATTTACTTTTACACATGAAAAATCACATAACTGACACTTTATCAACCCATTCCATGTATTTCAAACATGCACAACATACACTTACTCTTACAACTTATCCATAATAATTTCCATAATATACAACATAGGCACCATTATGGGGTATTCACATCCATTGGATACAAAATAACTTCATTACCAGTTTTCATCTTTTAAGGACACAAAATCATTTCCTTACACACAATTAAAGTACAAATTATTATATTCTACCAAGTGGCATACATAGTTATGATAAAGCACCTTCTCAACAAGGTTGTCCACTACTCAACACATGATAAGGAAAATACGGTCCAATTTTTTGGCACCATGCACACCACATTATTTTCACTCATATTTCACTTAATCATGCACTTAACATTTGCATCTCTATTGAGTTAACATTTATATGGTTTTTATATAACAAATAATGCAATTAGGGACCTTAAGTCTCACCAAAGTAATGTTGTTATGATGCACATTCCATTCTATATTCCAGACATGTCATGCAATGAAAGAAAAAACTTAAATTGAAAATTTAACAATGCAAGGTTTACTACTGCATTCGTTCCCTCAATACCATTACTATTTATTTACTATGCACACTATATTAACTATTCTATTTTTATCTCAATATCAATTGATTCCATGTACAACATCACACATACATCCTATGGTAGGAAGGAATTTTTGGGACTAAGGTCTTTTACCTAAAGTTTTATCCTAATCAAACATATTCCTTTCATATCTACAAGATAGCTTTACACAAACATGCATTCAATCGGTTCCAAGGTAACATGCACTTTTATGAAATACTACATTTATCCACACAAAAAGGAATAAATTTTATTTTAAATCACTTTTAGACAAATAGAGAAAGGTCTCATAATCCAAACATAATTACATCACTACTTTTTCTTTCCAATTTTAGGGAATAAAATATAAGGGTCCCATAAGAAGAATTACTATTTCACTACTCTTTTACTACCTAAAGTATATGAACATAGCATCATTGATTTCATAGTTTATTGCATCATTCACATCAGGGTATGTAGTACTCATTCATATCTAACAACAATTATCAAGGAATAAGGAAAGAAAATACAACATAAAGTCATTTCACCCATCAATCACAACTAGGAGATAAGCACACAAAGAGAATTTGCACAATCACAACACATGGGAAACGAGACTAACCTAAGATCCCAGTACAACTATGCTCTAATACCAAATTTCATGCCCAAAATTATACACACAAAACAAAGTTAAGGACAAAACAAAAATTTCAAATTTTGATCCCGACACTTGCATAATTCACAAAAGGTTGCCTCCTATACTTGCATTTATTGAAAGAATAATGCCATTTGACCAATAAATTATAAGAACTTGGTCATACAAACAATGTTTGTGACAATAATGATTGAGTTCAAATGGTGACATGGAATCCTCATCACTGAGATAGACTTAATTAGTGCTACTGACTAATAAAAATATGAAACATACTTTGAACAAAGTCACATGTCATGTAATAAAAAAATATATCAATAGTAAGCTCAAAATAACAATAAGAGAACAATACCTAGGGGGCCATACCTAGTCCTCGGGGGATCATCTCTGATGTTCTTTCCTACATATTACACAAAGGATATGTAGTTTGACAACTTGAGTTCACCCAACTCATATTTGATTGACTAGTAATCACTCATAGTACCAATGTTTGCATAACGACTTACTCACATCGATAGAAAGTTCATGAAATGATCAAGAAAAGTTAAGCTACAAGGGATCCTTTTACTATTAAGAGTAGTGGTTAACAATCTTGATTACAATGCTCCTCAAAGGCCACTTGACAAAAATAGATAACCAAGAATGATCTAGGATGAAGGTAACCATATCATATCTTGGATAGATGATTGTAATCAAAGTCGTGGTTCAATTCACACCATACAAAGATCACCATATAACATGAATAAGATTATGGGATGAAAGGTTAACAAGACAATTCACATATTCAATCTTCCAAACAATTCAACCATCACACACTTGGCTGACTAACACTAGGGGTATAGCTCTTAGGTTCAAAAGGTGACTCTACCTCAGTCACACTCATAACACAATAACCCTGAAATACACTAAAATCAACTCTCTACTCAAATTCATCTTATGCCTTTATTCCATTAATTATAAACTATAAGAGTAGGTACACAACCCTTTCTAGGGCCCTTTTCCCCAGACCGTTTCACAGTCGACTGCCACCCACGTAGGTGAAGGTAGGGATTGGAAAAACCATTAAGGATATGCACAATTTAATAAAGAAAATTTATTCATAAACAATTCCCATCATGCTTACATGATAATTTAATGTCTAGACCTAATATTTGCTCCACTTCAAGGCAACAATCCTAGTTAATTGAAATTTTCAATGACCATCTAGATAATTAGGAGATAAATAACAACAATGATATGACATAAAAGAATCAGACTTTCTCTCCACCTGACCATATTGGCATCATGAAGCCTCATGAGCTCTAGCCAAACCCATGAGAAAGAAATCTTATAGATCAATGATGATGAAATGAGGTCTTCCATTCAGGTACTATAAAATGGAATTTCAAGACAAGGTTTATCTAAGCAACTATCAAATAGTTCCATGAGGGCGATACTAAAATTTTGCTAAACAAAGCATTCCAACACCCATTATTCTTACTAGTTATCATGTATCAAAAGCATATATAAATTACTATTATAGATGTTTGAAGACCAAGAGGAACATAGATGTCCAAGTTCTATTCATTTAGGGATAACATTAAAATCAACAAACGATGGATTATGAACAAGGGTATACCTTGAGACCAACAAAATGGTCGATGGAAGCCAAAATTCTAGACATAGTCCTAAAACACTTGGAAAATATGATTTGGGTATAAATAGAAACTAACAGATATTACTCCCACTAACATCAATACATGAAATACACAACCAACACCCCCAATATGCATGATAGGGTCCAATATGCAAATGTATCTACAGACACAAAAATACAAGGGTATGTGCAGGATCATGATGGGCCAAAAAGTGGCAATATGATGGGTATTTGTAGGGTATGTGGCTAACAACTTTTTTTTACCAAAAATTGATGAAATGAAAAAGGTTTTTAATTTAGATTATGAGCTTTCCAACAATATAAATTATGCTTTACATTGAATTTAATAAATAGTTATTATTCATTTTCTTTTTGAATTACGACTAAATTCCTGATTGACAGGTTGATTGAAAAACATCTATAGCTTTCAAACAGTATCAGATTTTTGGAATGCAAAAAATGCATCACATTCTATGCTTCGCATACTATAGGATTAAAAAAAGAAAAATTGAATTTCATGAAGTTTTGACCAAGTTAAGGTGGTTAGACATACGAGTTTTTATATTTTTTAAAAGTTGTAAAAAAAATTTCATAACTAATTATTTACTAGGAAAAAAATTACAAAAAAATATGCCTCACATCTGGACATGAGTCCTCTACTTATTTCTAAAATTTTATAAAAAAAATATTATCATTTTATTGTGGTTAGGGTGGTCAGACAAACACCTACTTCTTATTTTTCCCTAAAATTTAAGTACTACTGCATTGAAATTTCAAATTTTCACCAAGTAATTTTTATTTTTTTAAACAAATCTAGCAGTTTAGAAACTACATTCAATTTGATACAGATTCTATTCTTACATATTTTTGAAATAATATAGATAACTTATTCAAATTTTTACATCAAGTTGCCTAACTCTGATTTTTCTGAATTTTTTGCCACTTAAGGGCCTATTTTTTCCATGATGATCCTGCACATACCCACAAGGTGGGTATGCTTAAAGCTAGCTAAAGATAGACCCCCATACTTGCAAAAATTTTCTCAAAGGCCTAAGATGA
The DNA here is from genome assembly GCA_007258455.2 of Sequoia sempervirens. Taxonomy (NCBI): domain Eukaryota; kingdom Viridiplantae; phylum Streptophyta; class Pinopsida; order Cupressales; family Cupressaceae; genus Sequoia; species Sequoia sempervirens. The sequence goes on from VDFB02263595.1 coordinate 211,489, forward strand.
GGTCTTAAGCCATTTATTCTACTCTACTAATCCTTTGTTCTTCACCCCCCAAATAAGGGACTTCAAGCATACAATCAATCTGAAACAACAGTGTGATTCTATGCCTTCTCATCTCCACCGATTGGAGCCCAATGACATGCCTCACCACTCTTTTCTTCACTCACCACTCTTTTCTTCACTAACAAGCTTCTACCTTGAGCCATGCACTTATGACCAAATTCATTACACCTACAATCTCTAGCATATTAAAATCTAGGGTTTTGTTTTGCATTTAATGCCCTCCCCGGTTTGCTTGATATCTTTCAACTTATATAGTTGTCCTTTTTACCTTAATGTTGGCATCCATTGTCTTCATTCCTTTGCAATAATACTTCTTGGAGCTGAAATATCATTTTTTGTTTTTTCACTCCATTCGCCCAGTCGCTAACACAATCTAGCCTTTGAATGCAAGCCATCAATCTTGAAATTTGTTCCATGATCTAGAACATCTCAATCACTTGACTTGATTTAAAACTCCACCATATGATTTAATCTAATTTAATTATAGCTATAGAACTCTATTGATTCCAAACAACGATGTGAATCAAGTTAAGAAATCAATTCTCGCCATGTGTCACTATCTCGCATACCCACATTGGTCAACTCAAGTCAATTTAGGCATTCACAGAATGGCGAGATTACCCCATTTTTTTGACATTATGTTTCTCAATATTTAGGGTTCAAGTGTTGGGTATCCACCTTATCTCACACTTGAAGTGTATTGAAGAACTTTAGAGGAAAGCTCAAGCACCTAAGTTTGAATATTCTTACCATATCGCGGTTCAGCCATTGGCCTTACCCTCTACCTTCTACCTCATGATTGACATATTTTGAAGGCCTCAAGAAACAAGACCGAACCATGATGTCTGATCCTCTTTATGCATGTTGGGGTTCATCCATTAGCCTTACCCTTTTCCATTTTCCTTCCCATGCACCATTGCAAACCAATACACTAACCTTTGAAACACTGAAGTGTGAAACTCCAATTAGAGTTTTAAGTTGTAAGAGGTTGGGGATCACTAATCCCTTATACCTCATACTTGAAGTAATTACCATGGCTTATCAAGCAATCCTAAACACATATGTCTAAAGCTTTTTACACCTATCAGGGTTCGGCCATCAGCGTTACCGCTTAACTTATTCTTGCCATTATTTCATGTTAGGGCATAAGTGTTAGCACTAGCCTGTGAACATTGAAACCATTTCAGATGTCAAGGTTTGGGTCTCTCTCATCCTTCATAACTTTATGTCAAGGTGTAAGCCTTAAGGGTGATCTTTGATGCCCAAATGATTTAATCCTTAACAATGATCTTCAATCCCTAAAACCTTTTTTGGGGGTCAGTATTTAGACTTTCTTCTTATTGTTTACCTTTTATTACCTTCCTTACCATTACAATACTTGGCACAAGCCTTATCTCTGACCATGATTCTTGAAACCTTTTTGGGGTTTAGGGGTCCTCCATACCTCTTTCATTACTTATTCTCATTTCGTTAAGGTGTAAACCTTAATGCCGATTCCCGATTCCTGACGCCTTCAACAAATGATAAGTATTAAGTCCGAATTTTGATTCCTAATGCCTTTTTAGACTTCACCTCAACCTACTTCATACTTATCATTATGTTAAGGTGTAAGCCTTAGGGTTGATATCCAATGCCTGATATGTAAGACATAAACCTTAACCTTGATGTCCCAAGCCCTCTTAGAGTTATCTCAATCCTTCTTCACTTATGCGAGGTATTCAATACAAGGTATGAATGAAGCATAAAGTCTGATTACTTGCAATAGCTTGGGTAAGCCTCAATCCTGAAGTTTGAATCCTTTTTGGAATTAGCTAAAAATGACTAACCCTTTTCTCTTTAGCAAGTGATACAAGGTAAGCCCAAGGCGTGATTCCCAAACTTTTACAACTCTTCAAGGCTTACTATAATGAAACCTTCTTCCTAACATCCTTATAAAGCCCTTTGAACACAAACAAAAAATCCTCATCTAATATCACTCAAATCTCCTATTGACCTTAATTAGGTGCCCTTGTTGACCTCAAATAAATTCACTACCACAACCTCCCCTTTGACATCCATAAGATTCCCTTTTGACATAAATGGAAATCATATTGCCAATGTCTTAATCTAATTATCTAGGTTGAGAAATCCCTATCATATTAACACACTATTGACATCTCCCAACTATTAGTATGGGTATGATGTTCTAATTTAAGTGCAAATCATAATTTAATGATATGACACAAATCAATAGCAGTATGGACTCTAAAAATCTTGATGTTTCCATATTTAATTGCTAGCTTATTTTCTCTAAGTTAAGCAGTACTATGGGATCCAATCCACACCTGCTATTTTTACTAAAACCTCCAAGGATCCTTTAGTGACATTAGTCATAATACTTGAAATGAGGAGCCTCAAGTAAATGCTATAGGAGGCATTCAAAATCAACATGAGCCAAATGATTCAAAGGAGTAGCTACTACAAGTGGGCCTTAGCAACACATTATAACATGAAAAATTATAGTATCTTCCAATGTAGATTCAGTAATTTACTTTAGCAGAAGCATTCACATAAGAATTTAACTAATCTACTCTTAGAATCAAATGGTTGAAAGTACAGTGAAACTCAAACACACTTGATCCTGTATCATCTAAATGTTGCACTCTTAATCTACACAATAGAGAAACATGAGTTTAGAATCAAAATGGGATGTAACTCTGATATAAAGGGATGGGCCGTACACTTAGGTTGGCTAGAATTACACCTACCTTCTAATTTATAAGATTTTTTTTTTTATTATCTCATTGAAATATTTAGTTTTTTCCACATTAATTTAATTTTTTTCAAAAAATTCCTATAAACTACATTTAAATTCCCACATATTTTACTACTACCTTATTTATAGATTATGTAAGTAACTTATTCAAATTTTTTTCAGTTTTATTATGTTTCTCTTTACAATTTCCATTGACACTTAGGGATATTGTTTAGCCCATCACAATCTCATATTCAACCAAATTTGGCATTAGGGGTTGCCATTAGAAGGTATAAAATAAAGAATTGTTGAAAATATTAGCTCATTAATTGGTATATAAAATATAAACATTTATAGGGGTGTTTCCATTATATAGTCTATCCCACTTGTCAAACATCTTAATTTTTTACCTAAAATAATATACTATTTAGAAAAAAGTAATGATTTAAGCATTGATGGGTTTCATCTAAAGGGGTTTGATTGAAGGGGGTTATACAAAAACCCCATGGATCAAACATCGTTAGATATCTCCTCCTCCTAAATCTAACTCTTGATAGTGTCTCCTTTGCACTTATGAAGATGTTGATAAAAAAGGTTGCACTAGGTATTGATGTCCTTCTTTGAACAAAAAAGGAAGTTAATTTAGATTTATAATGAAAAATATAGTATGGAATAAACCTATGTCTAAATTATAATTAATCTTAATTAAAAAATTAATAAAAATAAAATATGAAAGTATAAATTATAAAAGAAAAATCTATACACTAGATATTTGTGTTACCGATCTATGTTTAAAATTTTATAATTTTATTCATTTTTTTGAAAATTTATGAGATAAAGAATAAATGCCACTTTTTAAAATGTTGTTAGCTATAAAAATATATTATTAAATCTTATATAAAAATCATAAATCATTTTTTGATTTAAAATAAATACATATAGAATCTATAGATGAAATATCAAAAATCACTAGTTCACATGATCTTCAAATGGTTTAGTTGCTATGGGTGATATAAAGTGAGAATTTGGTTTAAAAGATTATTTTTAATGTCTCAATTTTGCCCAAAAGTGAGACACACTATTTTGGGATGACCCATAGAAGTAGATATAGAGGAAACACATGAATGGATGTAAAGGATTATATAAATATGGATAAATGAAAAGGAAGGATATGATGCAATATCAATCCAATAACTAATAGATACCAAAGGATGGATTCAATATTACTAACAATTAGTATAACTTTGATGATGAGTTGGAGAAAAGATAAAGATGAACAATGTTAGAGATGGGGCAGTGTAGACTACGAGAATATAGAGAGTTGTTGGAATGTGGTAAGTTATTTTGACTTGGTAGTAGTACTAATAAGTTGGAATATATTATTCAAGTAAAAATTGTAAGAACCAAAAATTTGAAAAGAATTGGATGTTTTAAAAGGAGAAAGTAGTAGAAATTAGAGAAAAGAGAAGCATAAAATAGGAGAAATTGAAGAATAGGGTAAAGAATTGTAAGTTGACAGAAATTTAAAGATAGAGGAGATAATATTAGTGGAAGTTGAGTTAAATTCTAGGAGAGTGAAATTGAAGATGAAAAGTTCCTTTGTGAGTGAGGCAAGATGGAGGAATTTGACATTACAATATTTATAATATTGAGAAGAGAGGAGTATCAAATAAAAGCAACGAATAAGATCTTGGAAAAGATAGAGAATTCCCTATTTTATTGTTCTAGAACTAGCATAGGCTAAATGAATAGTGTAAATTTTACTCTAGAAATATATTCATGCATTGACAGTGCACTATGTTTGGTTTACCATTCTATAGAGTGGTTCTATGACTTTTCCCTTATTTATAAGAATTATGTTCACAAACTACTTACCCAAGGTATCTAATATAATCTTTTATCATCCTAGGCCTATGAGAAATATTTTATGAACCAAAAAGTATTCAATAAATATTAGTTTTTTTCATTTATTTTGGTATACCACAATTAAATTCTACAAAGCACACTCAGAAATAATTTAGACCAATAAGTAAAAATCATGTATATACTAATGCATATTAATTAGAATACCTTCTCATCTAATCTAGGATATCAATAAAACACCATAATAATGTCCACATGTCCATTTTATTTTTCATGATCATTTAAATTTGTAACAAACTTGAGTAGCTAATAGAGTAATATGAGATGAATTTTTTTTTTTTATAGCTTTGTGCCAAAGGATAATTATTTGAAGGGATTTATTGGTCACATAGAAAGCTCCATTTTTTACCAAAATAAGTTAGAATGATATTTTTTATTTATAGCTTGACCTAGAAGCTTTTAAATCAAGTATTCAATATAGAATGCGGTTTAAATCATTTATAGAAGCATATTAGACGAAAAGACGAGATCCAAGAACTAAGATGTGTCCAAAAATAACTTAAAGTTAAGAAAGTAAGATCAACCCAAGGTTACTTATGTTGGAGGCCACACTCATTAGACATGTTGAGTTTTACTGTAGCCTAGATGGAGGTATATTCATATTGTAAGCCCTTGTGCTATAAATTGTAGATGTAATTCTAATTTTGATTATATATAAAAATCAAATAAGAAAACATAAGATAATTTTGATGTTTTGAGTATCTTGTATAAGGATACTAACTTTATTAAGGTTATATGATTGGAGAATACTTAATTAGACTCTACATCTATGAATACATCACAAGCACTAACTATGTATCAAGAAATTATAATAGTATAACCACCTAATACATCTATGAATACATCACAAGAACTAACTATGTCTCAAGAAATTATAGTAGTGTAACCACCTACAAATACAAGTAATACTCACCTACATCAAAAACATAAAATTTGTAGAATAGGGGAAAACATAAAACTAGGAGTTTTATCCAAAACTATGAGCAAATATGGAACCTAAAACCATGACTCAAATTCTAATTCTATCTTCATAATTTCAACAAGTTAAATATAAAATGTAACTACCATGTAATAAATCACCCACAATACTTGGGTAATGCAATTTGGAATCATTCCTCATTTGAAAATATGTTATATGATGTGTCACTCATGCATTATAAAATAATATTGAATTTAATATTAAATATAAAATAATCCTATATTTATTAAAAAATATATATTTTTCCACATTATAAAGAAAATTTATTTTAGTTAAAAAAATTCCATAACTCGCAAAACATAACTAAAAGAAGATAATATAAATAAACATAACATCTTTATTTTCATGAGTCATTCCTTGAAGAATCAGTTTCAATAGAATGCTCCATGAAGGACCACAATATCTTAATTGAAGTATTTCCTACTAAGACACATACATAACTATAGTTCATGGACAATTTATTGGAAGACCCGTAGAGGCATTGGAAAAGAAGTGTTTCACAACTATGTAATTGGAGACACTGTCCTAGTGAAACTATACTAGCCTAGGTAACATGATGAATTTCCCCTAACTTGAAACCTGATGGGTAATCCTTTGCTTGGAATTGGAAGAGGTTCACAAAATCATTTTCTCATCAGGAATTATCATAGACCATTTATATTTTGATATTAAATGATGAACAAGTATCTCTGCTTGTAGCTTTGCGAAGTCATATCCCACACAAAGTCTAGCTCCTCCTCCAAATGGTATAAAAGTATAAGGTGGAGCTTTACAATCAAAGGGAAACCAAAGCTTCCTGGAGGAAGATTTTTGCCTCCTCCTTTGTTGAAAACTTTTGCAACAAGCACAATCAACACTGAAGCGACTGCAATAGATAATACCACAGTCAGAAATGGAGGGATGGATTGTTGAACATCCATGTAAACCTTAGCTATCGTTGAAAAAACCATGTTATACTAAAGAGTCGCAATACTCTTTCCAATGAATGGATGGAAATAATGATATGAAGAGAGAACTTTACAGGAATGAATAAGCAATCGATTCAAATTCGAATCTCTTCCCATGCTTCTCATTTTGTCTTATTGATTTGAAAGCTTGCCCCTTTTTTTTTTCCAATAATAATCAATGTTCTGACAATTTGCCAGAATTTTGTCTCTTACTGACTAAAGAAACAATTTTGGATGAAGAAATTAGTGTGTTTACTAAAGTATTGGCCAGAATTCTATTTCTGTGTGGTTAAACATCCTATTCTTATTGAAGCCGTAGTGTCTTTTATTGGGAAAAAAGAGCCTATTGTTGGCTACGTTCATATTCATACTGTTGTAGATACTTCTCGCTCCTTCGAGTTTGAAATTAAATCAATTTTGAATGGACAAATTAGTGTGTTTATTATATTATTGGTGAAGATTTCGAAATTCCTTGCTGATTACGTTGCCATCCTTGTCGACGGTTGAATGTTTCAAATAGTTATCAGCTTTTAATGTCGTTCACCGACCAAGCTCGGACAGATCATATGCTGAACAATGGTATACGGTCATGGGGGCACTCCATCAAAATTTATGTCTTAAAAGCAGCTCCGTTTCAGTTCACTTCATTTTTAATTTTCAAATCTACAAAAATTGAGATTTGGTCCCACAGGGCAATGTCTAAGCAGCCTACAAAACGGTCATTTGACTGTATATATTAATTAATTAAAAATAAATAATACATTGTATCTTTATTTTTAATTAATTAATAAATATGGTCAAATGACTGTTTTCTATGCTGCTTAGACAATTCCGTACCAATATTCTCAGATTTGAATAACACTACCATCATTAAAGGACCACTCTTTCAATTCACCTGGTATTATATAATAACTATAAACTTAGATTTGGTCTCATAAAGTGCTTTAAAATTAAAACACTGCCATTTTTGGAAAACCATTCCTTCAACTTTGTTATCATTATATCTAATAAAATAAGATTTGACTTTATAGAATGTTCCAAAATAATAGGATTACCATCTTTAAAATATCACTCTTTCAACTTTTTCTTGTTATTGTACATGATATTATAAAACTAGATTTGATCTCACATAATGCTTTAAAAGAATAATATTAATTTTTTTGAAGGACCGCTCTTTTAACTTTATTGTCATTGTATATAATAATTTTAAAATTAGATTTGATCCCACAAAATACTTCTAAATAATAACTCTCACATCTTTTGAAAGACTACTCTTTCAACTTTGTTGTCATTGTCCCCCGTAAAATATAATATTAGGATTATTCTTAAACATTATCCACTTCAAGAGAAAATGTGAAATTTGACAATGAAAAAGAGGACAAATATTTACTAATTTAGTGTACATGAGATATACAATTACTATTGACTGTTGACCATTAAATTTAATAATATTTAAATAGAACATAAAATTAGTACAAAACATCACAAAAATAATTAATTTTTTTAATTCATCTCACCTTAAAAAAACATGTTTAAATAGAAATTTTAAAATATATTTTAAAAATATAAATATATTATTATAAATTAACAAAAATAGTGATATTATGTTGTGTAAGACTTGATTTGATTGAACAACACTCTCCCTCCTTATTTTTCTTCATTCTTTTATTTATTTATTTTATACTATGAAATAATAATAACTTTGATATTAAATTTTAGTTGAGTGTTTTTGTATTAACACATAATTTATTGAATTAGAAATATTTTATAAAATTAAGGATTGTGAAAATTTATGTGTATTATTAAGTAATTTTTTTCATTTACTTTTACAAATATGATATATGACACTTTAATATTAGGTTTTTAAAATTTAATATAATATATTTTAATAGTAAAAATTAGATACCATTCATTTTGGTCAGGTTATTTTTCTATAAGTGGTGTATTTAGATGACAATTGAAATTTAATTAGGATTTTATTTATTTTTGTTTTCTACTTATTTTCAAAATGTAAAACGCTGTCCCGCAACTTAGAGGATGATGTAATATTGTGGAAGCACAACTAATTTTTTTTTCTTAAAAGTTAAAACAAGACGAGTAAAGTATCCTACTCTAACCACATACATCCTCTAGGCTACGCAACACATCTACGTGTGAACACCATTACTTATAAAATTTAACCAACCATAGCATACGAATATTAAACTCAAGATACAACTTACAACAAAATATTAACCATTGCAAGATAAATCTAACACATAAAAATGTATTGAACATATTTCCACAGATACAACACCATTAAATCCAATAATGAATAGATCATAATTATTATTACAATTACACCACAAAGGTTCACCTCGATACAAATGAGGTATTACAATTATACATATAGATCCATAGTTACAATGAAGAAAGAGAAGAACAACTCTAGAGAACCACACGAACTCCTTAAAAGAAGACCTTGACATCACGAATAGCAAGAGAAACTCAATAGTGTAAGATGCACGCCACCCAACCATCTAGTACCCATAGGCCCAGCCCCCGTGCTAGGAGATAGTAATAGGAAACCCAACAACCTATTACCTCTAGACACAGGAAATATACAAAAGTACTCACATAATAGATAAACAAGAACTAGGATCACATTGCTTCCAGAATCACTAAATCAAGTATAATCACAATACAAATAATCTGACTGTTGACATAGGAGGAGTGTCATCACAAAGTTTGTATTGGTTTTCCAAAGGAGATCTTCTTAGGTCCTGGACCCCCTCTACAGTTATCCTGGTAACCTCTCACAATTTTGGCCCCACATGCACACTAGTGTATAATCGGTTATCTTTCAAAAAGATAAGATAACAATCTAGCCATTCCAGGCCTTCCCAACTCATCTCAAGTCTCATACAAGCCCTTGAGCCAATAAGCGAGGCTAAATATCTTGTTATATGTGTTAAGCTAATAGATTATTTAATTCCCACTTTGATTATACTGACTCCCACATGAGTTGTCCTGTAACCACTTTGTGTCCCAGCCCTCACTGAAAGCCACTCCCCTATCGACAACACATAACTCAATCTACATGCCAAGGGTAGACCGTGCACTAAGAACTAACAACAATAACTAATACATCTCTATAGATGTCCAATACAGAAACCCAATATGTGCACTACCCAAGAAAATCAAAGGGTGAACTAAAGTTACCACAACCCTTTCACAATTACAACTTTGGAAGACTTAGAATCACATAATGACAAATACTTCCCCCCAGTACATAATTACAGAAACACGTGCTTTTATAAATACAACTTCAAGCAATTAAAGAAGTGTTATCATTTAGATTTCCTAAATCCATACAATCACTTTCACATATTTAAAATGTACCATTGAAATATAGTTCCAACATAATTGTACATCTTATAGTTTCCACAAGTACTCAAAATTAACTTAATTGCACAATAAAACAAACAAATCATTTAATTGAATTAATCATACTTATTCTAATAATTACTATATTACTCACACATTAAATAAATAAATATATAATATGTATATACATAATTAGATATAATTATATATATACCTATTAATATACATTATTTAATTAAAAATTTAATTATAAGGATATTTATACTTTCTCCCCATTTTCATTTACAAATAACTACAACACAATTTCCAAACAAATGTATATATATAAAACATACACACATATATTATATATATATTATAAATAACATATATATGATATTATATATATATATGTATAATATATATATATATATATATATATATATATCAATATATTATAACCTAACAAATATAATAAAACAAAACCCCAAATCAAAAATCATATATGTCGAGCTCTGAGCACACGCAGGTTTCAACAGCCTGCAAAGGCTGTGTTGGGGCGTTGGCCACAACCGCACCCATATGATGGGTGCATTGTGGGTGAGCAGTGTTGAGCACTACCTCCCACAATGTGCCTCTCATATGAGCTGCTGTGTGGGAAACTCCCCAAACTTATACAAAAATACGCATTTATTGCATTTTTTTAAAAGAAACGCCTAAATAAATTGACATCAATTTTTTTCCTGTATCATCAAATTTCGTCGTATGGTGATTTATTGCATTTAAAATAAATTAAACTCATATATATATATGTAAATATACATATATAATTTAATATATATGTATATATATATGTATATATTTATATATAAATAATTTCAACATTGATTCAAATTGAGCAAACAAATTGCACAGAAGAAGTTTTTCTACAGAGATCAATAATTCCTTTTGTAACAATCTATTTTGAATGAAAAAATTACACAGAGGAGTTTTAATTGTTTTCTACAGAGGTTTCACTTTCACGACAATCTTTTAAAAGAAAGAAACAAGAACTCTTACAGTATTGAAAATATTTTCCCTAAACTTTTCAAAATTGCATTACAGTAATATAAACAATTTTTCAATACAAAATTCACAAAAATAGTAAAGGAACCTATTCCAGAAGAAACTGTTGCCTCGAGAATTGTTGTCGAACTTCTCTGTAACTTCAAATTGACAACGTAGCCAAAACTTCCTCCAGTAAATTTTCCTCTTTCCAGAAAACACAATACAAAACCAAGAATTCTATAGTAATACTCTCAAAAAAATCTTGAGAGAGATCCACAATTTCCTCACAAATTTTCCACAACCCACACCAAAAACTCTCATGAAATAACTTTCTTTTCTTTTCCCTAATATCTCTTCCGAGAATGAATTTTCAACAATTAGATAACAAATTTCTAACTCAGAGTTATTTGAACAAAATATCTTTTCCCTCAACAACTCAGATATTTTCCATTTACATGCATTTAAATATAACAATACAATTTACTAATTGCAACCAATTTAAATATTCTTATTTATTTAATTACCATTTATTTTTAATAATAAAATTTACTCAACAACATAACCAAATTAAATTAATTAATTAATTAATTTATTCTAAAGCCTTTACAACAATAATTCTTCAATTAAATATTTAAATTAAATACACATTTAATCTACCAAATTAAATTTGCACAATAATAAAATACCTAGAACAACAATGATAAGACTAAGACCAATACTCAAACTAACGACACACTGTACTAGGGTAAAGGTATGACTAGGTAGCCCATTTCTATCTCCCAATATTACTGTTGAGTAGTGGACACACTCAAACTTGTGAAACCAGGTGAAGCTAATGTACCTGCAATCCTGTAAACAAGCAAATGTCACACATGTATACATATAGTAATTCATACACACTGTGAAGAGAGAATCACGAAAATCACAGGGCACTCACAAGTGAGTGATGCAATACCATTCTCTTCACCAATACAATATCACATCAACTGACAAGATAATATATCAATTAAACCACTATAAGAAAATATAGCAATGTCATCACAACTAAGCATCTATGCAAACATAAAGCATATTTAAACATAATCACCATGCATATAATGTGTCATCACATCAATATAGTCTATCATCGCTCTATTGTTAGTGATAGAACAACCATAACATAAAACATTGTCTAACAAAGTATATGAGCTATCAAGAAAACATAACAAATCAGAGGGGTGTCACACAAAAACTAATTTTATTTGTAAATTTGTTTAGAATTACATTTATGGGAGTGATTTAGGAAATTTATATATTAATATAGATGAATTTAAGGTTTTTAAAATTAAAATTAAAATTTGAGTTTATTTTAATTTCTATTCATTTTTCTATTGTGTGTTAACTTGATACACAAAATTTTTCATTTAACATTTGTGAAATATAAAATCATTAATCTTAATTCATTTATAACATCTAACAAACACATAGAATGAAAAACTTATAACAAACATCACAAAACCTAGAAAGAATCATCTAGTGACATAAACAACATAAGTACCCAAAATTGCATGGTCATTTATAATAGTTTGATGATAATATATTAGTTTAGCTCATGACCCATGTGGCATGAATACAAATTTCTCTTAACATTTTGACATTGATGGGAGCATCTACTCAACCTTGAGGACCCTCCCTTACATTTATCTTGGTCTCCTCAAGTTTTCAAAATAAATCACAAATTTATAAATAAAGATAAACAATACACAACATTTAATGGATTGAAAATTAATATTTTTTCTTCATTAAATTTATTGAAATTGCATAAATATAAAAATATGGATTTATGCCTTCCCTTTCTTTAGGCACTAATTCTCTTTTTCTCTACCTAGTTTGAGATGACCTCCAAATTTTGGAGGTTTCTCAGGAATGTCACCTTACATGGAAAAAATGTGAAGGCCTTCCTTTAACTCTAAAAAATATGCTTCTCTTATTAGTTTTGAGCTCCTCAATATACTCTTTTGCATGAAATTTTACCATGAAATTTTACTATATACAATGTTGATATCAAGACATAAAGACCACTTTCTCTGGGAAAAATTCCTTTTTATTTGGTATCTTCTCCATGCGTCTCCTAATAACTCTTCTTATTTTCTAATTATACCCTTTTTATGTCATTTATCCTCCTATTTCCACATGATCTATTCCTTTTCATTGAAATATTTTTCTACTAAAGGAAAATCCCCTCTTCTATGGTTATAAGAACCCTATCGAGCTTTATTTCTTATGTTCGATTATTCTCCTCTACCACATTATTTTTTACTATCAAATTGCTTACTTAAGAATTATATATTTTCTTCTTTTCACATGTATCCTATGTTGTTATTTTTTTATTATACACCTCTCTATCTCTCTTTATCTTACCCCATATCACTCATTATTTTCCCTCTCAAAATCATTTAAAATATTATCTAAAGATTTATTTGAATGTTGAAATAGTTTCTAATAAACATGAACACACTAGGAAAATTTTAATCCTTTAAAATCTTACTCTAAAGATGTATTATAGTGCCAAAATATATGCATTAATTAATGGGAGTTAAATAGGTAGGTTTAAAATTACCAAATTCTTATGAAATTACATATAAAAACTATTGGTAAATGAAGTAAATGTTACTATCTTGGTTTGATGGCTATGCTTCACATTTTTAATTATTTATAATAGTATACAAGATTTAACAACGTCAAATATTAACACCAAATAATACCAAGCACTTTGTGCTAGCATGGATTGCTCAGTGTTTCTTTACCCATCATTGAATAATAATTTAACATAATAAAAAATCCTATTAATGTAGCATCCTCATAAAAATTATCTTTATACCATTGTATTTGAATGTCAAGTGTTGTGTTCTTACTCACTAGTATTTATGAAGTTAAGAAGTTTAGAAATGCCAATGATTTCATATTTTAATAAATATTATATAATTATTCATTCAATTATCTAGATAATTAATTATAGAAGCTAAACATGTTATAGGTAAACTATTTTATGTGTTTACCACTTTTTGATCATGATAATTTTCCTTTTAATATTTTAATTTATAACATCTAGTAAAAATTTTCCCCATTTTCTCTTTCATATTCTCTAATGCTACCTATCTGTAAGATAGGGTTCATTGAAAAACAAGGTAAACTAATCTAATACAAAATTATTCACTCAATGAGAAATTTTAAATATTTATTAAGACATGAAATGATTTATAATTTAATTAGTTTGAGAAATTTAAAATAAGTAAACTATAAATTGATAGAGGCATAGGGCCATAATCTACATGGAGAAGTTCCCTTTCAACAAAAACTCACCACCAAAGAGAAGAATTTTATATTAATCCAATTAAATTTGTTTACAATAATGCACACAAATTATTCCTTTAATTTGATAACTTTTCAATTATATAACCTTGTTTCACCTGCAAAATACCTATCAAACAACTATCTATTGCATCCAATTCATAGATAATTGGATAGATGAAACCATGGGTGGATTCACCAAAACCAACTACTAAGAAACCATCTTATGACAAAAAAAATAATACAAACATGTGAAAAATATTTATTGTGCGATATAAATAACACATCTCATACAAGTATATTTTACCAGATCCATAATCAATGGAATGCTTCCCTCAAAATTGCATTCCAATACAGACTCCATTATACATCCACTAGAATCAAGAAATTGGTGTAATTAAAGTTAAAATATTTTATAATTTCCACCATCATAAGTCCATGAAAACTAATATTCCAAGTTAAAATTCTTAATGATAAAGTAATTACATCTCCTAACCCCTTACACAAATGTAGGTATGTCAATTATCAAAAAATTAGCTCTGTGTAGGATTAGGAAAAATAATAAACATTATTAGGAAAAAAATGTAAATACATTCCATTCTGCATATATGTCCTTATTTTCAATGAAAAGAGAAAAATAATTTAAATGTTCTTGGAGAAATGTTTTGTGGAATAACATAGGTCTTAAATTTCTCTTAGTAATAATTTTAGAATTATTTACAAATAAATATTTGAATAAAAAATTCCAAAAAAAACCATACACTAGACATTAAAGTTAATGATCTAATTGTGAATAATCATGCAAAAAAGTCAATATTACATGAATCTTTAGGTCCATACCACCAATATTCATTTCCCATCATTGATTTCATCTATATTCTAGTGTTGCATACTATTTTTGGGGATGCTATATGCACTTAAATTTTTTATTTAAGTCAATTGATCTCCCCTGACCTTGATTGTTATTAGCATTAGGCCTCTACTTTAGCATTATTGAAAGAAAACGTGGGGGATTTTGTTGATCAATCCTATAAATATTTACAGACCCATAACTTTGATAACATTTTATGTGATGGTTAGTCCAAGTTAATAATATTTTCAAAAGAATTAGTTTTTTTTAAAGAAAGGATTCAACTTGGCAATTAATATATTTCAAAGTTAACAAGTTTCCACAATTCATATTGATAATTGTTGAATGATTTTTGGATTTGATTGTGTAATAATTTTTTGCATCAACATTTTGGATCACACTCTGTGATCCATCATCAGGATGAGAAAAGCACACAAGGATGATGATGGATCACGAAGTGTGATTTGAAATGTTGATGCAAAAAATTATCACACAATGGAATCCAAAAATCGTTCAACAATTAATGTATTTACGTATTATATTTCAAGATTGACAATGGGACTAATTTTCCATGAGTCCCTGCTAGGTGGGACTGATTAGCCCAATGTGGTGAATTAGTCCCATTTGGGTCATTTTTTAGTTTTGAGTGGGAAAAGTTGTATTTTAAGTTTTATTTTTTTCCATGTCAACCTTGAGGACCCAATTAATGGGTCATTATGCATCCATCATTCTTCCATCTCAAGTGAAACAAGCTAGGGTTTTATCTTTCCAAGTCATCAAGATAGCTTCCAAAGACATTCAAGGGTAGAAACTTCCTCCATTGCTGTAGAAATCCAAGATCAATAATCATTTCAAGGTAATAACTTCATTTTTGCATGCTTTATTACATTCTTTCTTCATTTGGTTTAATTAGCTAAAAAGGGGTTTAACCAAGGCAAACTCCCATGCCCTAACATCCAACAATTCTTCTTCTCTTTTTGTGTGTTTGTAGATTTAGGCATCTTGGAGGCTTAGAAATCATTGAATATTTTATTTTAGTTGTTGAAGAAATCTCCTTGTTGACTAAGTGAAAATATCCATTAAAAGTCACCTACAGTGCCGAAAATCAAACTTTCAGAGGCAGACACCTGTCAAGAACTAAAGTGTAGACCAAGGGCTTCAATTTCCACTTTTGAATCTTCAAAAATTCAAAAGTGGACTGATTCACCATTGATGATGAATGAGTCACATTGCCAGGCCTAATTAGGGTTGTTTGCAATTTTGGATACCCTTTTGTTCGAAACGGGCTTCAAAATAGTTTCTCAGAAGTAGGACTAATTCACCCAGAATGGCGAATGAGTCCTAGTAGGTCACATTTCTAGCATCAACAACATTCCAAAAGTCATTTCTAGTCTCCATCAAGTTCTTAGGTTTTTACTTATAGTTTCATCAAATTTGGTTACAGTTTGCTTTCATTTCTAGGTGTTTCTGCATATCACAATGTGTTTTCCAAAAAGTTGCATTTATTTAGTTTTCACTTAATAATCAATATATTTCTTTAGTTTTCTACATTTAGAGCATCCCATATAGGCATATTTTATTCATATTTCCATTATACTTGCATTAGTTTGAGTGAACCACCTCAGTTTTTGGCCTATCTCTCTCCTTTTAGGTGAAAAATCCTAAAAGTGTAAGAGAGCTATAGCACCCAAAAATCTATGGTTCATTTTGGTGATACCTTCTTTATAATACTTTTCTTTTCTAATTTGGAGTCCTTCATCATAGATCTAGCTTAGCATTGACCTTCCATGTAGGTTTGCATGGATTAATTTGTCTCCTAGGTTTTAAATTTTTCATTCATGAAAAGTGCATTTAGGTTGCATTTTTGGCATCTAAAATCATTAATTTTCTTTGAAATTTTGCATTCTCATTTTAGCTCTACATCTTATAGCTCATAAAACATCAAAATCACTTAGAAATTTTTGAAATTTCTAAAAAGAATCCCCACCGGGACTCTTTTGCCACCTTGGGAAAATTAGTCCCTTTTCACCTCTGAAACTGCCTTTTATAGAACTAAAAACCCTATTTTTAAGCTTCTATTTGGTGCTATTATCTAGCTGTATCAGTTGGCCGAGTTTTTGTAACATGTAATTCATTAAATTTATCTTAACTTAGCTCATTTCATTCATGGTTTAAATTTCAAATTTGCATTCTCATATTATTACATAGCATAATTCATCAATTATCATTTAAAAATTACATTTCATTTTAGTCTTTTACATTGCATTTTGAGTTAGCATAGGCTGTTATTTCAAAATGTTAGTTTCAATCTTCTCCAAATTTTCCAAGAAAAATTTAGTCAATAAATATGATCTTCATTCATTCAATGCATGTCCTAGTTATGAGAGCCTCTTAGTGCAAGAGAATGACATTATTAATGCTTGCGTTAAATAAACACCTCATACTATCTCTCCTATTTGTGTGGATGATGTGATAGAAGAAAATACAAACATAGATACTCATGATGATCATAACTGTGCTTCTCCCAATACCTCTCCTTTTAGTGATGAAGGTATCTTGGCGAAAGAAGATACAATCATTGAGAATCATGAGGATCTTGTTTTTTCTTCTCCTTATCCCCTTTGG
Source organism: Sequoia sempervirens (assembly GCA_007258455.2). Taxonomy (NCBI): domain Eukaryota; kingdom Viridiplantae; phylum Streptophyta; class Pinopsida; order Cupressales; family Cupressaceae; genus Sequoia; species Sequoia sempervirens. The sequence goes on from VDFB02263595.1 coordinate 229,329, forward strand.
GAAGATATTTTAGCAAAGGAGAAGGACATCATAGATGCATTCCTACACGTAACCTTACCTAAATTCCTTTCTCCTTTGGCTTGTGACAATGATTTCAAGGAAGATAAGATTGTAAATGATGAGGATATGTTGGTCTATAACAACCCTTTTTATGATCCTTCCCTTACCTATCCTATTTTGGAAAACATTAGGGAACAAATGAATGAATTCATAAATGATCATGATAATCATACTTGTTCTTCACCTAGTATCTCCCCTAGTTGTAAGGAAGATGCTTTGATGATAGAAAATACAACCAATGAGAGTCATGAAAATCCTACTTGTCCCCTTTCACCTAAGGCAATCCTTATTGAGCAAAACAATTCAACCATTGATCATTCCCCTACTTGTGATGAAGTCATTTTAGAATAACCAATCCTTGAATGTCAAGAAAATTTGGTTTGTTGTTCTCCTAAAAACTCTCCTCCTAGAGAGAATATCATGGTGTTAGAAAAAGGAAATAATAATAATGTCTCTTACATAAAATGGCGATTCTAGATTGCCCTTTATTAGAGATATATCAAACCAAGACCTCTGAGGTTATGAATGCACAAGTGTACATTAGATCCCCCTTGATCAATGAACCTCATACATACCCCATGGGACATGTTCCTAAAAACCATCTAATTCTCTACCCACCTTCACACAAACAACAAACTCAAAATAAACCTAAACTTGTCCTTTTCCCTCCTAAGAATAATGTTTCACAACTGAATCATAATATTGTTTCTCATACGTATAACACTCGAAACAATCCATAACCACCACAACCAACCCTGACACCCCTACCATTTCTACCTAACCCTTTCTTTATAGATCGAAAGGAGTATGATCTTGTTGAATAACTTAATCTAACACTCCCGAAAAGATATCCCTATGGTATTTACTTTAGAGTTCACCTAACTATCACATTATGCTTCAAATCGCCTTGCAACAAATTCCTATCTCTTCTAATGCACAACCGCATGACATAGCTTCCATAATTCAAGGGTTGCATGCTGAAATTGTTTTCCACCAAAATGAACTCCTCTCTTTGGAAGTGCAAAAACAAAGTGAAGCTTTCATAATATTATCTCAATAAAAAAACATTGGCATAAAGAAAACCCTTGTTGGCATTGGATCCGCTCTTAATGAGTGTAGTGTAAACCTCTTAGATAGGCTTCATGTGGATAGATCAAAAATTCAACTTGATTCTTTATCTATTAAGGGATTTGACAATATAGCAAAGCAACCACTTGGTGTTATCACTTTTCCTATTATAGTTGGAGTGGCCACATTGGATACACAAATTCATGTTATGCCTCATGAACTTTCATATAATCTCCTTTTAGGCAGACCATGGATTCATGAAATGAATGCATTGCCTTCAACTCTTCATTGCAAAATGAAATACATTCACAACAACAAAGTGTACACACTTGAAGCTGACCCTGATCCTAATAGGCATTTGAACATTGAGAAAAACAAAGCGCATCATTTAAACACATTAACACCAACCACACAAGTGGAACCCACACAACAATGAGACAAACAACAATATATTGAACAAGTCATGAGGCTATTAGAAGATGATTGGGGTTCCTTGGATTTCAAACATGAATTCATGGGTTAGTACAAGATCATACACAAAGATTCAAATAGGGAAAATGAAAAAGAAGATGACCCTTCGAAAGAATCCACCTAACTCACTTTAGACAACAAAACAAATTGCATAACAACCTTTAACGATGATTATCACCAACCGCCACCCAATCCAAAAGCTTTATGGAAAAGGGTATGAGCTTATGAAACAACTTGGCTATAGTGGAAAATGATATGGTGCTAATGAAAAAGGTATCTAAAACCCTATAGATCTTATCACACAACAAACAACTCACGGTCTTGGTTATTGTCCTTTGATAAAAATTGCCAAGCCTTCACTCCATATAAACACCATCACAAAAAACTCATCAAAGCCAACATTAACTATAAGGCATCCTGAACTAATTGACACTATTGATCTTGATCATTCTCCTTTGAAAAAAATCCAACAAACAAATATACCTTCTCTTAATGTCAATGTCATTGCGTAAAATGCTAATTATTTGAATTCGTTAGATTTTACATCCTCACATAAAAGAGAGACCAAAATATCACAATCTAAATATTCTTGAGTAAATATGGAATCTTATACATCTAAGCAAGTGATATCTTTGTCACATAATACAAGAAAATATACCATTGATCAAGAGGGTATCTTGTCGAGACTCCTCCAAGATCACTTGATAACCCTTCCTCCAAGAACTTGAAAGGAATTCTATTACAAGACCTCATTTTGTGCATACCATAGATTTGATGGTCATTCCACTAATGAATGTAAGGCTTTGAGTAGTAAAATCCAAAATATTAAGGATTTTGGTGTTTTCCCTTATGTGGGGGCACCTAATTCCTCTAATTGATACAAATTTTCACTCTACCTTGCATCTTATTAGCTCACTTTTGTTCTGCACTAAGTGGGGGCAAGGGTTTCAATAGCCTTGTCCTCATAGGTCACTTGTTGTTTACTCTTTTGGCTAGTAATTAACCTTTCATGAACATATAAGAGCAAGCTTGGGATGTGGATGAAATGCCTTAAGTTGGCTCGCATGTGACATACTACCTTTCTCATGACGTAGCTTACTAGAACCATATGACTTGCAATAGGGCTTTTTGAGTAAGCTCTCATATCTCCTTCTACTTTAAAGCAATTGGTCATAGTACTAGTGTTCGCAACTACTTTAAAGTGGGTGCATACATCACCACTCACATTTCATTGTGCCATTTTATTTTTCTTGCAATCCCCTCTCTTGGACACATTTGGCACAATGTTCCCTAGGGTGAGACCTTGCACTTTTCCTCTCTTGGAAACAAAATGATACTGTTTCCACTTATCCTCTCTTGGAGACATTAAGCATGATGTTCCCTAAGATGATACATTTCACGAACTAAGAAAAATCCCTTTGAACATTCCTTACACTATTTACAATGTTTGTGAGTGTCAAGAATACAAAGTTTTGCTTACCTAATAGAGCTCAAAGATCATTTTTTTTGTGGCACCTTATTAAAGTTATCAAGAGGTATAGATTTGGTATGGTTGAGTGGGAAGCCCATTTTGAGGCATGACTTTCCCCATAGCCACTTGCATGCACATGAGCACATATCAGCCACATGTGTCTCACCTTTTGGGCCTTCTCACCCGATGGACAGCCATGAGTTCCATCACCCCAGAGTGAGTATGCATTTTTTTGGACAAACATCATAGATATGATCCACAACGTGTTAGAAAAATGATCAAAGCTTGATCCATCTTATTTTCATTTCTCTTCCTTCTAGTTCTTTTCATTGCATGATAACATGTCTTGTTTTGTTGCACCTTGTGCTTGTCCTTTTCCACTTATGCTGACTTGACTTAGGATCTTAGATCTTAGGGGCTTGCACAACCTCCTTTGATCTTTTTCATCCTTGGTCATCTACATTCATATGACTGGACCCCTCTTGAATGACTACTTTAGTGTGAGTTTAAAGAAAGTTCATCCTCTCACTAAAGTGGGGGCTAAATGTACCATAGAAAAAAGAAAACTTGCTTGATTTAGGGAATAATTGATGATAAAATGGACTTAATGAGGCCTTGATTTGGTGTTGTGAGGTGTTTTTCACATCCCCACTAGGTATCAAACCCTTTCAAGTGCATTTATCGATGTCTTGTAAAGGTGTTGTAAAGTGTTGTAAATGACTTTCATGACTTTTTAGACTTAATGAACCCATCTTCCCTTAATTCAACATTATAAAATGTATTTTCACATCAATCTAGAAGGCTTGTGAACTAAATTTAACTTTAATCTAGTGTTGTAATATGTTTTACACATTCACATTGGATGTTGTGCCTTTCTAGGTTGTGTGGACCTCATTTTAGTGTTGTAAAGTATATTTAATCAAACTTTCACATTGAATTATGTGTCCCAAGCTCTAATTTGCCTTTACATCATCATTAATATGCCCCTAGGACCCCATATTGTGCATCTTGAGGTATAATTTGATCAAATACCTGATGAAATCAACATAATAACTAGAATTCCTCTTTCCCCAATAACCTAGCTAGAAAATGGACCCCTGACTAATTCGCCATTTGTGATGAATGAGTCCCTGCCATGTAGGACTGATTCACCCAAGGTGGTGAATTAGTCCCCTTTTGGGTCAATTTTGAGTTTTGAGCAAGAAAATTTTGGATTTTAAGTTTTATTTTTCTCCATGTCACCCTTGGGGATCCAATTAATGGGAAAATAAGGTGAATTACCTATAAATGCAAGTCTCCAAACCCTAAATCATAACCATTCTTTATTATTCATCCATCATTCTTCCATCTAAAGTCAAACAAGCTAGGGTTTTATCTTTCCAAGTCATCAAGATAGCTTCCAAAGACATTCAAGGGCACAATCTTCCTACATGGATATAGAAATACAAGATCAATCATCATGGAAAGGTAATAAATCCATTGTTATGTGCTTTATTACATTCTTTCTTCATTTGGTTTTTTACCGAAAAGGGGGTTTGACCAAGGCAAACCCCCATGCCCTAACATCTGACATTTCTGCTTCTATTCTTGTGTGTTGGCATATTTAGGCATCTTGGAGGCTTAGAAATCATTGAATATTGTATTGCAAAGTTGTTGAAGAGATCTCCTTGTTGACCAAGTCAAAATATCCATTAAAAGTCACCTATAGTGCCGAAAATTAGACTTTCAGAGGCAGCCACTTGTCAGGAATAGAAGTGCAGACCAAGGGCTTCACTTTCCACTTTTCAATCTTCAAAAATTCAAAAGTGGGTTGATTCACCATTGATGGCAAATGAGTCCCATTTCCATGCCTGATTAGGATTTTTTGCAATTTTGGATACCCTTTTGTTCAAAATGGGCTCTGAAACAATTTCTTAGAAGTAAGACTAATTCGCCTAGAATGGTGAATGAATCCTAGTAGGTCAAATTTCTAGCTTTAGTAGCATTCCATAAGTCATTTCTAGTCTCCATCAAGTTATTAGATGTGCACTTCCATTTTCATCAAATTCTCTTACAATTTGCTTTCATTTCTAGGTGTTTTTGCATATCACGTGTTTTCCAACAAGTTTCATTTCTTTAGTTTTTGCTTAATAATCAATATATTTATTTAGTTTTCTATATTTAGATCATCTCATCTAGGCACATTTTATCCATATTTTCATTATACTTACATTAGTTTGAGTGAACCACCTAGGTTTTTGACCTATCTCCTTTTAGGTGAAAAATCCTAAAAGTGTAAGAGAGCTATAGCACCCAAAAATCTATGGTTCACCCTATAATTATTGCAATATGTTTTGGGCTTACTTTGATGTGCATATTCTATAGCATGTTTTAGGAACATTTTTCCATAGCCTTAGCCTTTACCTACCCTTAGTTCCAATATTGTGTTATGTTTTTGTATGTTTATCCCAATTTCATATGTTGTTATATGTTCCACTATGTTTATGTCATGTTTTGTTCCCATCTAATGAATTTTATTTGTACATTATACTTGGACACTAGCACAACACATGAACATCTATGTAAGATGATAATGTCCACTAACTATATAATCATATAGTGCACATTTTGACTTACTGGTATCCCTTTAGATTCCAAAAGTTCTTTTGTAACTATCATACACCCACTTTTGGAAGCCAAAGAATTAACTTTACATTTTAGATTATTTTTTGGGATTCCTTCTCATTCTTCGAAGAACGAATAAAAATTTCTCCTATCAACCTTGATATCTCTAAGAAAATATCTAATGCTTTATTTGGCTCTCCGACACGTTACAACACTCTAGTGTTCTATTACACCTCATTTTCTTGATTATCATCTCATATTATCATCAATAACCATCATCCTCACTAGTTGTGCTAAATAAAATGAGCTACAACCCCTTTTCTTGTTATTCCTTTCATATGGTATTTTTTAAAAAATGTCTACTCTTCATATATGCATAATTTATTTTTCATTGTTTATATAAGAAACAAAAATTTATACAACCTTTAGTCTATAGGACCAATATATGTATTTTCCTTGTCTAGGTAGGTTATTCAAATGATGCACATGGTTTATGTTCTCTACCAACACACCATGGAACTACACAATCCTATGGATATATTTTATATACTAGGATTTAAATTTTTCTAATACATGTCAAAAATCCAAATGTGCAAGATTTTTTCATCAATAAATATTTGGAATCAAGAACTTCTCTCTAGATTTTAAGTTCTAGGTATAATATATTTAGTTTTCTTAGATTTTTTAATTTCCACAACTAATTTCAAAATTCTTCAATGTCTTATGCAATCTAAATAAGTTTTTAAATAACATAATATTATATATTAAAAGTTAAATTTTGATTCTTCATTATCTATAAATAATACGTTTTGAATCATTAGCTATAAATTTATTTTACTCCCAAGTTGCACTTAATTGGGTGTGTTGGTGTGAATGGGGTTATTCCCTAACTAGTTCCACTATTGGATCCTTATCACTTATTTTTACTTGGGGCACTTTAGGTCATTTCACTTTATGTCTCATAGATCATAAGATTGAGACACTTGCCATAATATTATAATATTTACATTTTCCTACATCTCATCTTGGTCTATATAACCAAATGTATCTAATATATTCAATTTACATTTGTTGATAGGAATAAAAATCATTCTTATCCTATTGGTATTTTGAGTACTTTGTTCTTTCCATTAGGCCTCTAGATCTTGGATTGCTATCTCCATGGTGAAATCCTACAATATCACTTATCCTTTACTAGCATAAATTATTCATTCATCCTTCAAAAATCAGGTATCCTTGGTGGCATATGGGGGATGAAATAAATTTCCTCCATCAAAGCATAGGGTATGGTTAGAAGAACATTACTTGATGTATGATGGTTTCATAAATACTAAAAAATATATCCACCATTGAATTCTCTCATTTTACTACAACCTTACAAAAAATCCTATATCATGTAAATTAACACTTATTCCTTATATAATATCACCAAATAGCTTGCATGCTACTGCTATAGTAGTATTTTCACCATGAATTGTTGCTACATGAAAAAATTTAGGGACACATTTTTCTTTTCCTCAATTCTATCTACCACACAAAGGTTGCCATATAACATGAATAAGATTATGGGATGAAAGGTTAACAAGAAAATTCAACCACCACACACTTGGTTGACTAGCACTAGGGGTATAACTCTTAGGTTCAAAAGGTGACTGTACCTTAATCACACTCATAACCCAATAACGTTGAAATACACCAAGCTAAACTCTCTACTCAAATTCATATTATGCCTTTATTGCATTAATTATAAATTATAAGAGTGGGTACCCAACCCTTTCTAGGGCCCTTTTTCCTAGATAGTTTCATAGTCAGCTGCCACCCACTTAGGTGAAGGCAGGGATTGGAAAACCCATTAAGGATATGCACAATTTTATAAAGACAATTTATTCATAAATAATTCCCATCACACTTACATAATAATTTAATGTTTGGACTTAATATTTGCTCCACTTGAAGACAACAATCCTAGTTAAGTGAAATTTTCAATGACTATCTCTAATTAGGAGATAAATAACAATAATGATATGACATAAAAGAGCCAAACTTACTCTCCACCCTACCATATTGGAATCACAAAGCCTCATGAGGTCTAGCCAAACCCTCAAGCAAGAAATATTATAGATCAATGATGATGAAATGAGGTCTTCCATTCATGTACTGTAAAATGGTATTTCAAGATAAGGTTTATCTAAGAAACTATCAAATAGTTCCATGAGGGAGATACCAAAATTTTGATAAACAAAGCATTCCAACACCAATTATTCTTACTAGTTATCATGTATCAAAAACATATATAAATTATTGTTGTGATCCTAAATGTTATTCCTATGCTTGAGGATGATATATCGATATGATTCAAATGATGAATGAATGAGCTCAGCAAAATGTGGATGGACCAAAGCTTAGATTAGGATTAGATTAAAGCTCAGATTAGGATTGGATTGAAGGATATGATGGGATTGGTTCCATCGGTCAGATTTGGGAACTAGATATGTTTATTGTTTGTTTGCCAAATTTTTTCTATAGAGGGACAAATTTTCCCTCACAGAGGGGAAAATTTTCCCTTCTGGGGCAAATCTGCCCTCACAAAGGGGCGAATTTTCCCTTCTAGGGTGAATCTTCCCTCATAGAGAGGCGAATTTTCCCTTCTGCAGGGAAAATTCACCCCACTGCAGGGAAAATTTTCCCCATTGTAGGGAAGATTCGCCCAATTGTAGGGAAAATTTTCCCCACTACTTTGTGGACTCTCTGAGTGGGTAAACAGGCTATTAGAATGAAGAGACGGGTGATTGGAATGGTGTGTTAGATAATCAGATTGAGGAAATAGATGATTGGATTGGGAAAATGAATGATAGGGGTGAATGAACAAGCACTCAAAACTGGAAAACGATTGCTTAGAATGAATGAACGACTCTCAGGTCACAGAAACGAAAGCTTGAAATGAGTAAACGATTGATTAGAAATGATGAGAAACTCTCAGAATGAGGAGATGGATGCTTGGAATGGATGAAAGATTACTTGAAACGAGTGAATGAAGGATCGAAATGGATGAAAGACTACTTGGTCGAATAGATGTTTTGAATGGTTAAACGAAGGTTTGGAATGATAAAATGGAGGTTTAGAATGATCAAACGGGGGTTTTGGAGGTTTAGAATAACAAAATAAAGGTTTGGAATGATTAAACAATGGTTTAGAGGCTAAACGAAGCTAAATGGGGTGATTTTGACTGTTCATGAGGGAAAATCGCCCCACTGCAACAAATAAGAGGGGAAATTCACCCCACTGCAGCAAACAAGAGGGAAAATTTTCCCCACTGCAATAAATAGGGACTTAGTTTACTGTCATTTTAAGTCCTTTCCATAGTAAACTAGTTTCTCACAAGAAAACACTTTTAAAGAAGCACAATCCTACAATTAGTGTTAAGGGTATGGCCAATAAGGGTCTTAATCTAGGATGCACAAGGTTTCTAGGGAGTCCTCGATATACTCTCAGTACATGAGGCACAACCATGAACACCAGTCCATCACAAGCATGAGTTGGGAACCCCAGTGAGATATTGAAGGGCTCAGACCAATTCTTCACATCTATCTAGGTATCACCCTAGCTTTGACACTTCACCAATTACGACGCGACTAGATTGAGGTACACATTTTGTTCTCCCCCCTTTGTATACCTCACCAGTAAGCATGGTTGGGATTGTCCCTTGGGGTGATGAAATCCCTAAGCAGGTCCCACTAGAAAGAAGACAATAATCATTTCCAACTACTCCCCAGGCTCACACGAAGTGCAAGGGGGAAGTGAAAACAAACTAATGCCTCCTTGGGTGACACAAAAAAATAGACACAAGAAACAATGAATATTACTTCCCCTAATTAAAATATGTTCTTAGATTAACAAAAACAACAAGGATAGCTTTTAAAATCTGAGCAAACAGATAGCCATGCAAGCAAATGTTAGTTGTTTTATCCTTCGTTCTTCGTCAATTACACAAGAATATGCTGAAAAGTGTTAGCAAAAACACAAATATCCTTGCAAAAAACAATGTTAGGTGGTTAGGATACGAAAACAACAAAAAAGGTAGCAAAAACGAAGCTAAAATGGTCGTTTTACCTCTCAAAATGTATTGTTTTGGGGCATATTCGCCCCTCTGCAGTGACCAGGAGGGTGTAGTCACCCCTCTGCAGTAACCAGGAGGGCGTAGTCACCCCTCTACAGTGACTAGGAGGGCATAGTTTCCCCTCTATAGTGACTAGGAGGGCGTAGTCGTCCCTCTGCAACAAATTTGTTAGAAACACAATATGGAAGAGGGCGTATCCGCCCCGCTACAACAAACTTGTTAGAAACAAGATATGGAAAAGGGGATAGTGAAAGAAAACTAATGTCCCCTTTGGGTAACACAAAAATACAGACACAACCAACTTATATTACTTCCCCTAATTAAACTATGTTCCTAGATTAACCGAAAACCACAAGGATAGCTTTGGAAATATGTGTAAACAAAAGGTCCTGCAAGAAAACGTTAGTTGCTTTACCCTCCTTTTTTCACCAATTACACAAGAGTATGCTGTAAAATGTTAGAAAAAGCAACAATATCCTTGCAAAAAATAATGTTAGGAGGTTAGGATATGAAAACAACAAAAAATGGGAGCAAAAACTAAGCTAAAATGACTGTTTTACCTCTCAAAATGTGTTGTTTTGGGGCGTATTTTCCCCTCTGTAGTGCACAAGAGGGCGTAGTCACCCCTCTGCAGTGCACAAGAGGGTGTAGTTGCCCCTCTGCAGTGCAAAGGAGGGCATAGTCACCCCTTTGCAGTAAAATGTTAGAACACAAAGTTTAATCAAGGGCATAGTCACCCTCCTGCAGTGAAAAAGAGGGCGTAATTACACTTCTGTAGTGAATAGGAGGGTGTAGTCACCCCTCTATAGTGCATAGGAGGGTATAGTCGCCCCTCTGCAGTGACCAAGAGGGTGCAGTCACCCCTCTACAGTGAAATGTTAGCAAGAAAAATTCAAACCAAGGCGTAGTCGCCCTTCCACAGTAAAATGTTAAAAAACAAAATTTTAATCAGGGGCGTAGTCACCCTTCTGCAATGAAACAGAGGGTGTAATCACCTTTCTGCAGTGAAACAAAGGGCGTAATCACCCCTCTATAGTGTACAGGAGGGCATAGTCGCCCCTCTACAGTGACCAGGAGGGCGTAGTCACCCCTCTGTGACTTGTTCCTACAAACAATCTCAACAACAACAAACGTTAAATAGAGAAACCCGGTTGTGGGTACCACCAGGCATGCTAGAAATGTGATCCTAAATGTTACTCCTATCCTAAAGATGCAAAATAACTAAAATGCAATGAGGAAAAAAACAAAGGGGCACCTCAAGATTAGCCTAAGGAATGATAAAGCAAAGAAATGAGCTAAAATGAAGATTGTAAGATGATTATACCTTCTTTGTTGCTGAAACTCCTTGGTTGGCCCTTGATTTTGATTGCTTTGTGTGCTCCTTAGATGGTTGTTGATGTAGCTAAATGCAAGATTAACTATGTGGTGGGATGCAAATGCAAAAGTGGTTAAAATGGATGGTTAGATTAGAGAAAATGAGTGCACAAAATGACAACATAAGGTTGTTCAAATGACTAAGTCCTCACAAATGCCTTAGAGGAGAGGGTATTTATAGAGGAATTTGAATTCTCGAGAGAACTCAATGGTTGATATTTTTCCAACAAGGCCAAGATGAAGGGCTAAGGTGAGTTGAGGACTCACAAGCCCTCACATTTTGACATGTGGAATGTGAAATGGCTAAGGGTGAGATGATGTGTAGGTGATGTGGAAGGGAGGTACATGATGTGTAAGAAGGACATGTACCTTGGAAGTACATTGGGGGATGAGAAGAATCTTGGGTGAATAAATGTGAATTAAAAATTCACATGCTTGGAAGAATCCCATGGACAAGACAAGGTTCCAAAAAGGGAAGCACTTGTCCACATGTGACTTGATGTGACAAGTCAAATGTTCTAGAAGATGCATGGGAAAAGGGGATTCTAGCAGGAATAAAAGTGAATTAAAAATTCACATGGGGAAGAGAGGAGCCTTGGACGAATAAAAAGGAATTAAAAATTCCTTGGGGAATGGGGAGAGTTGACCAAGGTACCAATTAGGATTAACTAATTAATAATTAGAGGATAATTAGGGGTTAATGAGGATTAGAAGCCAACTTGCAAAAGTTGGAGGATGTGACACATCCTAATCAAGGATTAAGCATGTGCACATCCTTAATGAAGAGATTAGGAGATGGATTAGGATTAGATGAAAATAATATGTGAGGAATTAAATAAATGTAATATTTATTTAATTCATTTGATGAAAAGGGGATTAAGGAGGGTAAGATATTTAATTATTAATTAAATACCTAAGGGATTTGGTAGAATTAAAGATATTAATTAAATAATAGTAACATTACTTAATTAACTCGGATAAGAAGATGTTTAGATGAAAAGTGATAAATTTGGATAAATTAAGTGTCCAAATTTGGATGTCTACAACTATTACAGGTGTGTGAAGACCAAGAGGTATGTAGTAGTCCAAGTTCTATTCATTTAGGGATAACATTAAAATCACCAAATGATGGATTATGAACAAGGGTTTACCTTGAGACCAACAAAATGGTCAATAGAAGCCAAAATTCTAGACACAGTCTTGAAACACTTGAAAATTATAATTTGGGTATAAATAGAAACTCCTAGATATTACTCCCACTAACATCAATACATGAAATACACAACCAACATCCCCAATATGCACGATAGGGTCCAATATGAAAATGCATCTACACAAATAAAAATATAAGGTGGGTATGCTTAAAGCTAGCTAAAGATAGACCCCCATACTTGCAAAAATTTTCTCAAAGGCCTGAGATGAGGTCTTGAGCCATTGCTTATACTCCACCAATCCTTTGTTCTTCATCCCCCAAATAAGGGACTTCATCCATACCATCAATTTGAAATGGTTGTGTGATTCTATACCTTATAATCTGGACTAGCTGGAGCCCCCATGATATGCTTCACCACTCTTTTCTTCACCAAAATGCTTCTACCTTTAGCCATGCACTTATGACCAAATTAATTACACCTGTAATCTCTGGCATATCAAAATTTAGGGTTTTCTTTTGCATTCAATTTTCTCCCCTATTTGCTTGATATCTTTCAACTTATATAGTTGTCCTCTTTACCTTAATGTTGGCATCCATTGTCTTCATTCCTTTGCAATAATATTGCTTGGAGCTTAAATATCATTTTTTGTGCCTTCACTCCATTCACCTAGTCGCTGACATAATTTAGCCTTTGAATGCAAGCCATCAATCTTGAAATTTGTGCCATGATCTAGAACATGTCAATCAGTTGACTTGATTTAATACTCCACCATATGATTTGATCTTATTTAATTCTAGCTATAGATCTCTATTGATTCCAAAAAATGATGTGAATCAAGTGAAGCAATCAATTATTTCCATGTGTCACTATCTCACATACCCGCATTGGTCAACCTAAGTCAATTTAAGCATTCAAAGAATGGTGAGATCACTCCTTCATTTTTTTGACATTACATTTCTCAACCTTCAGGGTTTGGGTGTCGGGTATTCACCTTACCTCACATTTGAAGTGTATTGAAGAAATTTAGAGCCAAGCTTGAACACCTAAGTCTGAATATTCTTACCCTATTGGGGTTCGGCCATCGATCTTACTCTCTACCTTCTACCTCATGATTGAAATATTTTGAATGCCTCAAGAAACAAGATCGAACCACGATGTTTGATCCTCTTTATACATGTTGGGGTTCATCCATTAGCCTTACCCTTTGCCATTTTCCTTCCTAAGCACCACTAAAAACCAATACACTAACCTCTAAAACACTAAAGTGCAAAAATCCAATCAGAGTTTTAAGTTGTCAGAGTTTAGGGATCACTAATCCATTTATCTCATACTTGAATTAATTATCAAGGATTATCTAGCAATCCATAACACATATGTCTGAAGCTCTTTCAACCTATTAGGGTTCGACCATCAGCATTACCACTTAACTTATGCTTTCCTTTATTTCATGTTAGGGCATAAGCGTTAACACTAGCCTATGAACATTGAAACTATTTTATATGTCATGGTTTGGGTCTCCCTCATCCTTCATAACTTTATGTCAAGGTGTAAGCCTTAAGGGTGATCTTTGATGCCCAACTGATTTAACCCTTAACAATGTTCTTCAATCCCTGAAACCTTTTTTGGGAGTTGGTATTCAGACTTTCTTCTTATCGTTTACCCTTTTTTACCTTCCTTACCATTACAATAAGGAACAAGCCTTATCTCTGACCATGATTCCTAAAACCTTTTCAGGGTTTAGGATTCCTCCATAGCTCTTTCATTACTTCTTCTCATTAAGGCGTAAACCTTAATGTTGATGCTCGATTCTCGAAGCCTTCAACAAGCGATAAGTCTTAAGTCCAAAGTTTGCTGCCTAATGCCTTTTCAGACTTCACCTCAACCTACTTCATACTTATCATTATGTTAAGGTGTAAGCCTTAGGGTCGATCTATGATGCCTGATATGTAAGACATAAACCTTAACCTTGATGTCTCAAGCCCTCTTAGAGTTATCTCAATCCTTCTTCACTTATATGAGGTATTCAATACAAGGTATGAATGAATTATAAAGTCTAATTCCTTGCAGAAGAGGGTAAGCCTCAATCTTGAAGTTTGAATACATTTTGGAATTAGTTAAAAATGACTAACTCTTTTCTCTTTGGCAAGTGATACAAAGTAAGCCTAAGGTGAGATTCCCAATCTTTTGCAACTCTTCAAGGCTTACTATAATGAAACCCTAAGGCTAATGAATCCTTCTTCCTAACATCCTTATAAAGCCCTTTGACCACAATTAACAACTCCTCATCTAATATCACTCAAATCTCCTATTGACCTTAATTAGGTGCCCTTGTTGACCTCAAAATAATTCACTAGCACAACCTCCCCTTTGAAATCCATAAGATTCCCTTTTGACATAAATGGAAATCATATTGCCAATAGCTTAATCTAATTAGCTAGGTTCAGACATCCCTATCAAATTAACTCACTATTGACATCTCCCACCTATTAGTATGGGTATGATGTTCTAATTTAAGTGCAAATCATAATTTAATGATATGACACAATTCAATAGTAGTATGGACTATAAAAATCTCCACCTTTCCTTATTTAATTGCTAGCTTATTTTCTCTAAGTTAAGAAATACTATGGGATCAAATCTATACCTACTATTTTTACTAAAACCTCCAAAGATCCTTTAGTGACATTAGTCATAATACTTGACATGAGGAGCCTCAAGTAAATGCTATAGGATGCATTCAAAATCAACATGAGCCAAACAATCCAAAGGAGAAGCTACTACAAGTGGGCCTTAGCAACACATTATAACTTGACAAATTATAGTATCTACCAATATAGATTTAGTAATTTACTTTAGCAGAAGCATTCACATAAGAATTTAACTAATCTACTCTTAGAATCAAATTATTTAAAGTATAGTGGCATTGAAACACACTTGATCCTGTATCATCTAAATGTTGCACTCTTAATCTACATAGTAGAGAAACATGAGTTTAGAATCAAAATGGGATGTAACTCTGATATAAAGGGATGGGCCTTACACTTAGGTTGGCCAGAATAACACCTGCATTTTAATTTATTAGAGTTTTTTATTAGTATATCATTTAAATATTTAGTTTTTGCCACATCAATTTAAATTTTTTCAAAAAATTCCTATAAACTACATTTAAATTCCCACATATTTTATTCCTACCTTATTTATAGATTATGTAAGTAACTTATTCAAAATTTTCTTAGTTTTATTATGTTTCTCTATACAATTTCCATTGTCACTTAATTATATTGTTTAGCCCATCATGATCACATATTCAACCAAATTTTGCATTAGGGGTTGCCATTATAAGGTATAAAATAAATAATTTTTGAAAATATTAGATCATTAATTGGTATATCAAATACAAAATTTTATAGGGGTGTTGCCATTATAGTCTATCCCACTTGTCGAACATCTTAATTTTTTACCTAAAATAATATACTATTTAGAAAAAAAATAATGATTTAATAATTGATGGGTTTCATCTAAAGGGGTTTGACTGAAGGGGGTTATACAAAAACCCCTTGGATCAAACACCATTAGATATAGCCTCCTACTCCTAAATCAAACTCTTGATAGTGTCTCCTTTGCACTTATCAAGATGTTGATAAAAAAGGTTGCACTTGGTATTGATGTCCTTGTTTGAACAAAAAAGGAAGTTATTTTAGATTTATAATTAAAAATATACTATGGAATAGACCTATGTTTGAATTATAATTAATCTTAATAAAAATAAAAGATGAATGTATAAATTATAAAAAAATATCTACACACTAGATATTTGTGTTACGAGTCTATGTTTAAAATTTTATAATTTTATTCATATTTTTGAAAATTTATGAGATATAGAATAAATGTCACTTTTTAAAATGTTGTTAGCTATAAAAAAATATTATTAAATATTATATAAAAAACATAAATCACTTTTTC
The DNA here is from genome assembly GCA_007258455.2 of Sequoia sempervirens. Classification (NCBI taxonomy): domain Eukaryota; kingdom Viridiplantae; phylum Streptophyta; class Pinopsida; order Cupressales; family Cupressaceae; genus Sequoia; species Sequoia sempervirens. Next base: position 245,611 of record VDFB02263595.1, read on the forward strand.
ATTTAAAACAAATACATATAGAATCTATAGATGAAATATTAGAAATCACTAGTTCACATGATCTTCAAATGGTTTAGTTGCTATGGGTGATATAAAGGGAGCATTTGGTTAAAAAAATTAATTTTAATGTCCCAATTTTACCAAAAAGTGAGACACACTATTTTGGGATGACCCATAGAAGTAGATATAGAGGAAACACATGAATGGATTTAAAGGATTATATAAATATGGATAAATGAAAAGAAAGGATATGATACAATATCAATCCAATAACTAATAGATACCAAAGGATGGATTCAATGTTACTGACAATTAGTACAACTTTGATGATGAGTTGGAGAAAAGATAAAGATGAACAATGTTAGAGATGGGGCAGTGCAGACTATGAGAATATAGAGAGTTGTTGGAATGTGGTAAGTTATTTTGACTTGGTAGTAGTACTAATTAGTTGGAATATATTATTGAAGTAAAAATTGTAAGAACCAAAATTTTGAAAAGAATTGGATATTTTAAAAGGAGAAAGTAGTAGAAACTAGAGAAAAGTAAAGAATAAAATAGGAGAAATTGAAGAATAGGGTAAAGAATTGTAAGTAGACAGAAATTTAAACATAGAGGAGGTTATATTAGTGGAAGAAGTTAAATTCTAGGAGAGTGAAATTGAAGATGAAAAGTTCCTTTGTGTGTGAGGAAAGATGGAGAAATTTGACATTAGAATATTTATAATATTGAGAAGAGAGGAGTATCAAATATAATCAAAGAATAAGATCTTGGAAAGATAGAGAATTCCCTATTTTATTGTTCTAGAGCTAGCATAGGCTAAAGGAATAGTGCAAATTTTACTCTAGAAATATAGTCATGCATTGATAGTGCACTATGGTTGGTTTACCATTCGATAGAGTAGTTCTATAAATTTTCCCTTATTTATAAGAATTATGTTCACAAATCACTTGCCCAAGGTATCTAATATAATCTTTTATCATCCTAGGCCTATGAGAAATATTTTATGAACCAAAAAGTATTAAATAAATATTAGTTTTTTTCATTTATTTTGGTATACCACAATTAAAATCTACAAAGGACACTCCTTAGAAATAATTTATACCAATAGGTAAAAATCATCTATATACTAATGCATATTAATTAGAATACCTTCTAGTTTCATCTAGGATATCAATATAACACCATAATAATGTCTGCATGTCCATTTGATTTTCCATGATCATTTAAATTTGTAACAAACTTGAGTAGCTAAGAGAATTATATGAGATGAAAACAAATACTTATAGCTTTGTGCCAAAGGATAATTATTTGAGGGATTTATTCATCACATAGAAGGCTCCATTTATTTTTTATTAGAGGTAAAAGCGAGTTTTGATGGGGCCCCAGAACCTAGTACAAGGAAATGAAGAATGCAGAAAAATAAACCATAAATCTACAATAGCACCACAACAACTTCTAAAAGATAAACATGACTACATCCATTGCATCAAACAAATAGTCAAGGGCCTGAAACCCCAAATACAACCTAGTTTTACCTAGGACTAGAAACCCTTAGAGATACAAAGAAACCACCTGCATCTACCAGGCATCAACAAACTGGCTGCTCATGTAATACACCATAGAGCCAAGAAAGATACCCAGATTAAGTTAGAAAGAAGTCTCCATTTATTACCAAAATAAGTTAGAATGATATTTTTGATTTATAGCTTGACCTATAAGCTTTTAAATCAAGTATTCAATATAGAATGTGGTTTAAATCATTTATAGAAGCATGTTAGATGAAAAGGAGAGATCCAAGGACTAAGATGTGCCCAGGATAACTTAAAGTGAAGAAAGTAAGATCAACCCAAGGTTACTTATGTTGGAGGCCACACTCATTAGACATGTTTGAGTTTTACTGTAGCCTAGATGGAGTTATATTCATATTGTAAGCCCTTTGTGCTATAAATTGTAGATGTAATTCTAATTTTGATTATATATTAAAATCAAATAAGAAAACATAAGATAATTTTGATGTTTTGAGTATCTTGTATATGGACACTAACTTTATTAAGTTTATATGATTAGGGAATCCTTAATTAGACTCTACATCTATGAATACATCACAAGGACTAACTATGTATCAAGAAATTATAATAGTGTAGCCACCTAATACATCTATAAATACATCACAAGCACTAACTATGTCTCAAGAAATTATAGTAGTGTAACCACCTACAAATACAAGTACTACTAACCTCCATAAAAAACATAGAATTCCAAAACTATGAGAAAATATGGAACCTAAAACCATGACTCAAATTCTAATTCTATCTTCATAATGTCAACAAGTTAAATATAAAATGTAACTACCATGTCATAAATCACCCACAATACTTGGGCGATTCAATTTGGAATCATTCCTCAGATGAAAATATGTTATATGATCTGGCACTCATGCATTATAAAATAATATTGAATTTAATATTAAATATAAAATAATCCTATATTTATTAAAAAATATATATTTTTCCACATTATAAAGAAAATTTATTTTAGCTAAAAAAATTTCATAACTCACAAAACATAACAAAAAGAAGATAATATAAATAAACATAATATCTTTATTTCCATGAGTCATTCATTGAACAATCAGTTTCAATAGAATGCTCCATGAAGGACCATAATATCTTAATTGAAGTATTTCCTACTAGGACACATACATAACTATAGTTCATGGACAATTTATTGGAAGATGCATAGAGACATTGGAAAATAAGTGTTTCACAACTATGTAATTGGAGACACTGTCCTAGTGAAACCATACTAGCCTAGGTAACATGATTAATTTCCCCTAACTTGAAGCCTGATGGGTAATCCTTTGCTTGGAACAGGAAGAGGTTCACAAATCATTTTCTCATCAGGAATTACCATAGACCATTTATATTTTGATATTAAATGATGAACAAATATCTCTGCTTGTAGCTTTGCAAAGTCATATCCCACACAAAGTCTAGCTCCTCCTCCAAATGATATAAAAGTATAAGGTGGAGCTTTACAATCAAAATGCGCTGGATCAAACGTTTTTGGCTCTTTAAAAACTTCTCCATTAAAATGAGCAGTGGTGGTCTCCCAAAATAACTATCAAATTAAAAATTTGTCAGAACTTGTGTTGGATTATAATAACTAATATCATAACAAAATAACTTAAACACACTAATCGTTATAATTAACATATTAATTATTTACCAGTAAATAATCAATACGTTGATGACACACAATTAAATAAGTTGAAATTCAAAATATGTTCAATTAATTAATAAACAAGGTAAATGAGAGAATACGCAACATGAAGCTGTGTACTTTGAAATCTGTACATTCCTATTCCATGGTGGATAAAAATTAGCATACCTGCCAGCCTTTAGGAATAGTATAACCCTTATATTGGATGTCTTGAATTGTCGCCCTGAATCCACCAACAACTGGGGGTACCATGCGTAATGTTTCATAAACAACCTTCTGTGTGTATTCCATTTTTTTAATATCCTCCCATAGCAGCGGTTCATTTGGGTGCTTTGCTGCTCGAATTGCTGTTTGTTCTGTGCCACAACAGTATTATATTGTGGGAATTTGATTAAATCCTTTAATCACTATAAAATGAAATTTTATGAGATTGACAAGAAGAAATACCTTGGAGTACGATGTTGTACACACGAGGGTTCTGACATAAGATTTTAACAAGCTGTGTTAAAAGAACAGCCGTAGTGTCGTGACCTCCTATCATGAGCACGATCAAGTTGTCGATGATCTCCTGATCAGTAAGGGACTTACTGTTGTCATCCTTCATAGTTATCAACCATGACATTAAATCTTGGTCTGGCGCAGCCTTTCCCTCTGCAATTTCCCCCCTCCTCAGATTCAACAAGGAAGATAGTCTCTTGACTACACGAGCACGAGCATTTAAGCCTTTGTTAAAAGTGGTTCCTGGGAAATTGAAAGGAAGAGACCAGATTGCCTTCATGAGTGTAATAGATTCGGTGTTAAGAATTTCCTTCTCCTTAGGGTCCTTCAAACCGAAGAGCAGATCAGAAGCAACGTAGAAAGTAAGTTGCTTCAGCAAGTGATAAGCAAATAGACTTTCTCTTCCTTCCCAATTCTCTACAAAGTGCTCCAGAACAACCGACTCCATTCTGGCAACACATTTCTGTAAAGCTTCTGGCTTCATGAATGCCATGATAGCATTTCTTATCCGCTTGTGCTTCACTCCAATCAGCTCTGTAATATTATTAGAACCAAAAATCCTCTTAAAAGTAGTGGGCTGGCTGTTAATGATGGTGGTGTTGTCATTCTGTAAGAGAAAGCGGTTGCCCTCTTGGCCAGTGAGGACGGCTGTTGGGCAGCCCATCAAGGAGGTCTTAAAAACGGGGCCATGTTTGGCAACCTTGTCTGCAACCCACCTATCACATTGATCAACTTTTAGCGCATTCAGGAATCCAATGGTCTCTCCAATCAAAGGGAGACCAAAGCTTCCTGGAGGAAGATTTTTGCCTCCTCCTTTGTTGAAAACTTTTGCAACAAGCACAATCAACACTGAAGCGACTGCAATAGATAATACCACAGTCAGCAATGGAGGGATGGATTGTTGAACATCCATGTAAACCTTAGCTATCGTTGAAAAAACCATGTTATGCTAAAGAGTCGCAATACTCTTTCCAATGAATGGATGGAAATACTAATATGAAGAGAGAACTTTATAGGAATGAATAAGCAATCGATTCAAATTCGAATCTCTTCCCATGCTTCTCATTTTGTCTTATTGATTTGAAAGCTTGCCTCTTTTTTTTCCAATAATAATCAATGTTCTGACAATTTGCCAGAATTTTGTCTCTTAGTGATTAATGAAACAATTTTGAATGAAGAAATTAGTGTGTTTACTAAAGTATTTGCCAGAATTCTGTTTCTGAGTTGTTAAACATCCTTAAATTTGGTCCCACATATTTGAATAGCACATATTTGAATAGCACTACCATCATTAAAGGATCACTCTTTCAATTCAACTATTCAACTAGTATTATGTAATAACTATACACTTAGATTTGGTCTCATAGAGTGCATTAAAATTAAAACATTGCCATTTTTATAAAACCATTCCTTCAACTTTGCTATCATTATATATAATAAAATTAGATTTGACTTTATAGAATATTCCAAAATAATAATAAAATTAGATTTGACTTTGTAAAATGTTTCAAAATAATAAGATTGCCATCTTTGAAATATCACTGTTTCAACTTTTTCTAGTTATTGTACATGATATTATAAAATTAGATTTGATCTCACATAATGCTTTAAAAGAATAATACTAACATTTTTGAAGAACCACTCTTTCAACTTTATTGTCATTGTATATAATAATTTTAAAATTATATTTGATCCCACAAAATGCTTCTAAATAATAACTCTCACATCTTTGAAAGACCACTCTTTCAACTTTGTTGTCATTGTCCCCAATAAATTATAATATTAGGATTATTCTTAAACATTATCCCCTTCAAGAGAAAATGTGAAAGTTGACAATGAAAAAGAGGATAAATATTTACTAATTTAGTGTACATGGGATATAAAATTACTATTGACTGTTGACCATTAAATTTAATAATATTTAAATAGAACATAAAACTAATACAAAACATCACGAAAATAATTTTTTTTAATTCATCTCACCTTACAAAAACATGTTTAAAAAGAAATTTAAAAATATATTTAAAAAATATAAATATATTATTAGCCGATAGGCTATTATAAGTGGGACTTCAACTGGAAAAGTTTTATGTCTGATGCCGAAAAATATTTCAGGCCTTTCCCTGCCGGATTGTGGATTGTAGCGTGCTGGTAGATAGGTACAATTATCGGCTAATTAAAGTTATGTCTGCAAAAGCTATGTATAGATGCAACCCATCTTTTCCACCGTATAGGAGAAAGCAAAAAGCAATCAAACAGATCTTCAGTTGGCATCAAATAGATCTTGGCGAAGAAAATGCGGTAGAACAGGCGCCTGTACGTACAGAAACAATAGATTTCAGACAGTTTCTTATGCCACCAAGTATGGGTCATGTCGTTCCACAACACTTTTTAGGGTCTGCGTGCTTTCCCTGCAATTTAATCATCTACCAAAGCATCACTGTATGCAGTAAATGTTAATAATTGCGGTGTTTACTTTGTGATCCAAATCTAAACTCTCCAAAAAATTCAGAGGCTGCTCGCATGTTTAGTGAAAACAAACGGGAGTACAATAGAAGAGTTGAGGAAATCCCACCGGGAAAATCTACTGTCTGATGCCGATAAACTTTTCAGGCTTCTTGCGGCCGAATTGTGGGATGACTCCTTTTTGGTGGACATTTATTTGGGAGACAAATAGTAATTAGTGAGGAATGGCATAGGGAATGGGTGAAGGTATGGTTGCACATTAATTGAGGAATGGCTTTCCTTCCCTTGGCCATTCTTTATGGTAGGATGTCGGCTGCTCATCTCTTTAGTACATGAATAATTGTTGCGCACGAAGTTGGGCGTCAAGCAGACTGTCTGAAAATGTCATCGGATATACGCAATGAGTTCATGTGCAGCGGTGCTGTCAACCTCTGTCCGCATCTTCAAATAGAAGCTCTGAACTATAACATCATGGGAAGTGTCTTTGGTACAAAGCTGGATGGTGACAAAGAAGGCAGAGAGGTGAGGAAGATGGCTGAGGAAGGTTTTGATCTGCTAGGAGCATTCAACTGGGTTGATCATCTCCCATGGCTATGAATTCTTGACCCCTACAAATCATCTCCCTATGCTCTAGACTGGTACCTCGTGTAAAGAGTTTCATTCAACGCATCATCCACCAACATCGACAGCCCACAATGCTCAGAGACACCGCATATTCAGATTTCATCGATGTGCTCCTTTCCCTTCAAGGCCACGAAAACCTCGACGATGACGATATCATCACGGTTCTTTGGGTAAGAAGGCACCTCTTATATTATTTATTTCCAGATCTATATATTACTCTCCAATAAAACTAACAAATATTTTATATCATAATATTCTTGACATATAGGAGATGATCTTCCATGGCACAGACACTATCGCTTTAGTTACAAAGTGGACAATGGCAGAGTTGGTATTGAACAAGGAAATACAGTGCAGAGCTCAAGCAGAGTTGGATGCCATCGTGGGGTAGGAAAAAAGTGTGTGAGATGAGGACATTGGAAGGCTCCCGTACCTACAAGCAGTGGTGAAAGAGATTTTACGAATGCATGCACCTGGGCCTCTGCTATCGTGGGCCCGTATCTACATGGAGAATGTGGATATATGGGGTGGGATGCATATTCTGGCAGGAACGACAGCCATGGAGAACATATGGTCCATCACTCATGATCCTCTAATCTGGGAGTCACCTTATGAATTCCAACCGGAGAGATTTCTGCAAGAGAAAGTAAATGTTCAGGGTAATGACTTGAGACTTGTGCCTTTTGGTGCAGGTCGATGAGTGCCTCCGGGAAAGGCTCTGGTCCTCACTATAGTTCATCTCTGGGTAGCGAAACTGCTACACCATTACTAGTGGACTCCTCCTAAACAACACCTTGTAGATCTTACCGAGATTCTCAAGTTTTCCTCTCAAATGGTCATCCCCTTATTGTGAAATACAAGAGTAGAGAGAGAGGCGAGTTCCTTGGAAGATAGTTTGAAAAAGGTAGAATGTGAGTCGTAGAGGGACAGGAGGAAAAGGGTACAATTTAGATGGGGGAATGACATGTATTTACCAGGGGTATGTCGCTTGTGCAAGGAGTTGTCCATAAATTGTAGGACATGAAGGGCAGTTTGGCACATAAAAAAGACCTTAGCCTTCCATTAACGACCTCATTAAAGAGGCATTTTGAGCAAAAATAGGAGGGGAGGCACCAAAATCACGTAGGAGAGAGAATAGAAAGAGAATTCTTCAAATCCAAGCTTGTCCTCTGGAAAAAAAATGCAGAGGAAGATCAAAGGAGGAGCATGTCTATCTGGAGGCGCAACAGAGGGAATGGCGTGGCAGTTGGGTGGCATTTTATAGATAGAAATTTTCCATAAATTTACATTTTCAGGCTCTATTTGGGAAGAAAATGTAGAGGGAAGGCTTGAATGCAAATCAAGATAGGAAAAATGTGAGGGGGAAAGTCAACCAGAGCCATGCGAGGCTGTGGGGAGGTGTGAGAGGGTAAGCATGCCAATGCTGGGTATCAAAAATCTAACAGATCAAGAACAACAGAAGACCATAAAGCTCCAAAACGTGAGCAACTACGGTAGAGGAAATTTCAGGAGTGTCTAAAGGAAAGACAATAGAGTTGTTTGTGGAGAAAAATGTGAATAAATGAGCATGGGTAGGTGTCCAGCGGGATTCTACAAAAGATTGCAAGCACTCAATCTGCCTATGCTAGAGAAAAGACTTGTCCTCACCATTAAGGAGATATCTGATGCAAAATAAGATAAGTAATGCATAACGAGAATATTTATAATAGTAACCTTTTGATCCTTTATTATTATCATAGTTTATATTTCACTGGGTGATAGCATATAAAAATATATGAATGGTCAAAGATTCTAATGACATGAAAGAAGCAACGACTAATTTTATAAACAAATGTGTTAATTATAAAGTGTTAGACTGATCTCCCTTGCTGCAGTTAGTGTCCTCCCTGCCTGCAATGAAATGGATTTAATAAGAAGCTTTAGGAACTTTGAGCAAACGCAATTAGTTAGTCATGTCTTGTCTATGCCTCCATGTTTTGAATATATGTTAGCCAGGGAAGCTGCAATAACATTTGACAAAAATCTACTATCAATTATGCTATGATGGGCATCCATACCCTGTTCTAAAGTTCCCAGTTTGGTACAAGTAGGGAAGTAGCTTGAAAAGGTTAACACATTTCTTCAAGGAATTTTATGAAGTAGTTCATGTGCCTTATATATGCTTATACATTTTTCATACATGTCATGAATTTGAAGTTTTTAATTCATTAAAGCGAGATTTATTTTTTGATCTCAATTCTAAATCTGATTGAAAGAGCCAAGAGTTGTTATATGCCTGAGTAGGTAATTTTCCAGATAAATGATTCATATGATCAAGCTGCTTATTGGTCAGGCTGTATTTGATTAAAAGACTTTGGAATAGTTTAAATTCTTGTTAATATGTATCTTGCAGTATCTACTAAGAATATATATATTATTTTATTAAAAATATATCATTCAAACATCTTGATTACAGATTCTATGATGACGTACTGTTGGCTTGATCATGAGCAACTTAATAATATTTATTATGCCAATAAGAGTTAGGAGTTAAGAATTCTATGATTGAATTTTTTGTTGTTGATTGCTTTCTTAATAATTCTATGTTGAGTTTTTTATTTCATGCCAATAAGAGTGCACTGTAATATCCACTCAAGTTAAGAAAGCAATCAACAACAAAAAAGTCAATGCAAGGTTATTAGTTGATATGTAAGACAATTTATCATTTTGTTTGAGTATGTTGGCAGTGTGTTAGTGTGTGAATATTTTGGAATCAAATGTATATTGTTCAGGAAAAATATAAAAACTACATGGCAGATTCCAAAAGACAGAAAAATATCCTTTTTCTCTTGGCCTTTACAGACCAGAATTAGATTTGTGTTCAAAGAAGTAAAATTTATAATGAAGTTCCTAAATTTTTCAATAAATTGGTTCGATCCTTCAGGATAGACAATAAATACTTAAATATTGATAAGGATCTAACATTCTTATTGATTGCATGTTTTAGCTATATTTGTCTAAGAAATAGAAACACATTCCTTAATGGAAGAAAAAACCTCTATGGTTGGTCGATTTTAGATATTATAGTAGTTAACACAAAATAATTTTTGTTGGAATTTTCTCAACTATATAAAAAATGTTTTTAGTTATCAATGCTAACTAGCATAATTTGTTTATGTCCTATATGCTAGACGAGGAACATGAGGGTGATATTATTTCTTCATCAAATTATTTTTCACCTAAGGAGTAAGATTACTTGGAAGAAGATATTTTTATTAACAAGGTGAGGTAAAACATGCACAAAGAGTGTGAGGCATAGTTTATTGGTAAGGAAGTGAATTTTCTAAATAAGACCAAATTCAAGAAGATTTAGGAAATAAGGCTAAATGAATGTGTCAAGAATATCTAGGACTAAGGATATTAGGCATCAAAAATAATTTAACTAGGGATTCATGATTCACAACCAATTTAAGTGGGTTTTAATGGAAAGGTTCTAAATTTGGTCACATGTTTGAGAAATGTGATGAAGAATTTTTAGGTTAATTTGAAAAATATATTCAAATGTTAAAATAAATTTATAATAATTTTATGATTAGAGGAAAGTTCAAAAATTATTCTTTTTGATGATCTAGAACATTGTCATGGCATTTGTGGAGATACAATTTGTTTATTGATTTTTGTAGGGGACCTTTGAAATTAGTATGTTGTTAAATTGTCACTACTAAAGTGTCTTTAGTTTCTACTTGAGTGTTATTGAACATTGATTAAGTTGCTAAAGTGTCTTTAGTTTCTAATCGAGTGTTATTGAAGATTGATTAAGTTGCTAAAGTGTCTTTAGTTTCTACTCAAGTGTTATTGAAGATTAATTAAGTTGCTAAAGTGTCTTTAATTTTTATTGAATGGGGTAAAGATTGAATAAGCTATAAATTTGAATTTAGTTGTTACAAAAGATCAATTATGCTACTAAAGTGCTGCTAAGAGACATGTGTTGCTACTGAAGTATGCATGTTTTTATTGAAGTGTAAATTGTTGAGATGAAAGGATAATAGATATAGACTATTTGACAGTAAAGGGCAGAATTTTTTCATAGCCCATGTAATATTTATATGGCTCTCACCTGGACAGCTGCATGTTTCATCTCTAGGCATTGTCATCATAGTTTTCGATTGGTCAGTAGCATTCTCCCAATCTTGAAGCTTGCAAGCTGTACATAACCTCATGCTAACTTCTATTGATATTTTGTTTGTGTTGTGTTTACAGTGGAGTGGAGGTAGCGTGGTATCTTTGCAGAAGAGGTGTTGAAGTGACACCCACCGGTGGCGGTTTTCGTTTGGATAAAGTTCCATTTGTTCATATTCAAATCTTCTCACATCCCGTCATTAATCAACTTTTGCTATAAATAGTTAGTGTTAAGAAAAATAATTTACATTTCGTCGCAATTTTTCCCCTGCCCTTCAATATACTGCCAGAGTATATTCTGCTATCGGCGTAACCATTGCACCTCGTTGAGGTGCAAGTGCTAGTTATAAATTAAGAAAAATAGTGTTATTAGCCGATAGGCTATTTAGTGTGAAGTTTTCGTCAGCCCAACCATGAATAGCATTTCTCGCCCGAAAAACGATGAGTTTCCCAAGGTTGTACGTTTCTCCATTGGCCTCTCTGTCTGCCAAGACAAATACACAGAAATATAGTTTGAAAGGACACGTTTAAACCAAAGTGTCATTACTGATGGTCACATGTAGGGAACAGTGGCACACATTTTCAAAGCGGAAGAGGGAAGGAAACCAATTTAGGGTTTTTGTTTCGAGCGGCCGAAGGGAGGTTCTTTGCCAGTCTTTATTCGTGAAGAAGATTCCATGAATGAGGGGTATTTTATGTTGCAAAATCATTCAAGATTTATGCCTGGCTTCGTTGAAGCATATTAATGAAATTTACCCAGAAGCATATTTTTGAAACTAGGGCTTAGTTGTGGAACCCCTATTGTGAAGTGTGGGAATTTAGTTATGTGAAACCTCGATGGGATTCCAGAGAAAGAAAAGGTGACACAGGTTTTAGGGCAGGTGCTTAGTGATGAAAAAGGTAAAGAGATGGGAACAACTATGTAGATGCTCAAGAACATGGCCAAAAAAGTTGTTACACCATTTCTACAGAACCTTGAGGTTAGTCACTTTCCGTAGTTTCATTAAGCGGTTTTGGATATGTTTATACACTCCAAAAAATCTAGTTTTATATGGTTTTCTAAATACTTTCTTTTAAATTTATAAACCCTAGATTCATTTAGTATTTGAAGCTATGTAGAAATGGCAGAAGATGCAAATGGGGGATCAGAACCCTCAAAATCTTCTAGCAGAGGCTACAAAATGTCAGTCTCCAAGGTATTTTCTTACAGGCCCACTATTTGTTATTTTATTTTTGAAGTAAAATGTATATTTCAGTGACGGCTTCTTAGGGATACATTTTAATAATTATTTTGTTTCAATGGATTTGTTTTATAAGGTTATATATAATAGACAATTATTTTATTTCTAATATTTTTATGGATTTTGACAGAACTTAGCTTCATATGTTGAGGAATGATTGTGTTTTTCTTACCAAAATGTCTTATATTAGATGTTTATTTATACAGTCTCAGGTTTGTGAGATTTGTGGCGACATAGGATTTGTAGATATGCTATTTATTTGTAGTCAGTGCAAGGGTGTTGAGCATCTGTATGTTCTCTATTAAACTCTTTTTTTCATTGGATAAGAAAAACTAGTGTGTTACAAAGATATCATATTTGATAGTAGATAGTTATACTTAAGCCAATACTAGAATTGCTCAATTTCCCAACGTGCCCTACCCTCATAGGAATAGCTTGATAATCTTATTCTATTGTAGCCACTTCTATCTTACTTGGAATTTTGTATAGCTTCAACCTACAACCGCAGTTACATAAGTTCCTACTTCATGTCCCTTCTTGTTTTGCAAAGCTGGGTCTCTATATAATGAACTTAATTTTAAATGTATCCTCATTTTAAATGGAAGCAAGGTTGTCCTGCATAGTCCATTTTTTGGTAGGGTTAATAGGTTTTCAAGTTAACTGCCTGCGTAAATTATTTCCCATTTTATAGTTGCTCCCCTATCAGGTTTATATTCAATCTAACTCGGACCTCTTTTGTTGGCATTGTATGTTCTATTGTCACTTTGTAAAATATTTTGTCTCCTCTCTTATATCCAAGCCATAGGGAATGATATGAGGTTTAATGGTATCCTTCTTCCTATTCTCAGTTGCATTCTCTATCTTGAGTACTTTTTCTCTGGCCAACCAATCATACTACTTCTTCTGCTGTAATAATGCAACCACCACCTCTCCTCCTTGTTCATATTTTTGTAAATTTTGTACATTCAATTCAATAGCCATACTTCTCCCTATTATAGTGCCCAATATCCTCAATAGCGTTTACAATCCTCCTGCAACCTTTCTTTCTTTAGTCTTTGTTGCTAGTAATTAGAAAGTGTTATCCATTCAAATATAATTCTCAAGTTCAAGGGCACCAACTAGATGGCATAGCGTACATGAGTGAGTGATGGGTAAGGATTTTTATGAATCCTTGCTTTAGTTGTGAAGCTTGTCAGTGTCTAAACAAATTCATCTACTATTCCATTCATCATTATTGGTGTGTGAGTATCATTATATATATTCTCAATACATCTCATCACTAAAATGAGGATTATATTCTATCTATGCATTTGATTTTAGAAAAAGTTACATTAATGCATTAGTAAATAATATTTCTTGTAGTTAGTGGGAATTCTAAAATTTATTCAATTTAAATTAAAATACCTCTGTAAATTTAGGCATCCCCAGACTTCTCCTTGGTTGCTTCCTAGCTGCTTCGTTAGTCATTATGCCTATAGTTTAATTAATAAGATACCAACCCTTACAACTAAGTAGTGTTACTGCTTTTTATGTGATACTTTTCTAGTTGGGATACCATTGGATTTACAATATTGTTACTTGTGTTCATACAACCTATATCCCTATAGTTTGATTAATAAGGAGGAGATATTTATCAAGATTCAATTGTGTAGTTTTTTGAGTCAAACTCATTTATCCATGTTTCATGAATAGTAAGTAGTGGTTGACAAGAATTCATCTCTCAGCACTCATTGCACTCATTGTACCTAAATTTGATGCAATGCAAATGTTACCTGATTTTCACTTGCAAGCTCAATCAGGCAGGGCAATCTATGTTTCAAGTGTTCATGAAGGCCAAATGGGGACATTGTTGTGTAGGATTAAATCATCCACCCAATGATATTTCTCAAGGAAATCTGTTAGAAAGCATGCCTCATTTGGATCTGGCATAAAACTCCTCAAAGAAGAAAGTTGCTGAGACCAGCTGAATGTCTTGTTGACTAGTAGTATGTTATACCCATTTGAAATATTCATGGTCACCAAGACATCTCGGTCACTATGAAGTTTTATACCTCTCTTCACTTGGGATGTCTCACTGACAGTTGTTCACAAGGGTGGCGTCAGGGGGAATGATTTCCTTTGGGATGATGTGTCTCTGACTACGTGTTGTCTCACCAAAGGATATTTCCTTTGGCATGAGGTCTAGCCGATAAATGGAACTCTCATCGAAATGGCCGGCATCGAGAAGTCTTGCCGAAAGATGGAGGTCTTGGCAAAGGGAGGTGGCATCGGGGAGATGTCTTGCCAACCCGGGGAAGTCTCAGCAAAAGGTTGTGCCTTTAGCATAATAATGGGGCTTTGGGGTAATGTCTCACCAACTCTAAGAGGTCTCGATGAAAGTTTTTGAGTTTGGCATGAGGTCTGGCCGACTGGTAGATCTCTTGCCAAAGGTTTGTGGCCTCGGTGTAAGGCCTTGTCGACCCAATGAAGTCTTTCCAAAATGTTTGAGCTTGAGGAGAAGGTTTACGCTCGAAGAGAGGTCCTGCCGATCAAACGAGGTCTCATCGAAAGAATGGTGCCTTCGGTGTAATGTTGTCAGCTATGGCATAATGTCCTGCTGAAAGGGGGAGGTATCACCGAAGGAGGAATTCGGCATAACGTCCTATTGAGAGATAAAGTCTCATTCATAGATATGTGGCAGGGGTAGGACTCTTGGATGAAGAGTTTGCATTTGATAAGAAGTCTTGCCGAATGCAGATGTTTTTCCAATGAAGGAGCACAGTGGTAGGACTCCTAAGGACTCGCTGTAGCATCCTGCTGAATGTGAATGTCTTGCCAATGGTCTGTTTGGAGTGCTATCTACTGTCAGGTGCTTTTGGCAATACCTCTTGCTAAAAGTGATATATCTTGCTGATAGTTTGGGCGATGACAAAGGGGATATCAGTATGACTCTTGCAGCTCGCTATGAGGTCTCGCTGACAGTGGTAAGTTATGCCGATAACTTCTATGGAGCATTGTGGCATTGGGGAGACATGGCTAGTGTCTCACTGACATGAGATTCTGTAGGAATAACCTTTGACCATCTAGCGATCCCACGTGACATCTATTCAACCAATCAGAGGAAGCTACAGGCGAACCATTGGCAGCTTGACTAGTGCCAAGAAGATCAACAAAACATAAACAACATGGACTTACTTTGAGATCAAAAGCGATGGAGCAGCTGGGTGAAGCAATGGTGTGGAGATCTAATAGGGGAGGTTAGATGATGCTTCTCGAAGATGGTCAACTTGTAGAAAGATCTACAATAGGAAAAAGGCAGAAAAAAAAAACCTCAACTCACGATGACAGCTGTGGTGTCTACTGGCAAGTGGTAGATTGATATTTATGATTATCAGAACAACCACATTCAAGGCGGCTCTGATGGAAGTTCGAGGGTGGACACAAAGGTTAGAGGTTAATGCGATTATTCCAAAAAATCTAGAGGCCATTCCCGGAGTGATCCTTCACCGACATGGACAACGGGGATACACATTTAAGGCAGAAGTAACTTGATTCAAAAGATTTAAGGGCTGATCTTTCTGGAGGAGGATATTTTTTTGTAAGCCCTAGGGCAGGGGTTGACACTTTTTGTATTTATGGCATTTTTGCCTCTTTCAAAGAGAGTTCTGGATGATGCAGCTTTGGATATAGTGACTTTTACAGTCCTTTGGCATATTTCTTGCATCCTTTTGTAACTCATGGAGATATGGAATATAGTTTACCTTGAGCGTTCTCTAGTTTTGATTCCTTACAATCTTGTTCTTATAGTTGGCATACGTTTTATGATTGATCAAACTATCTTGTAAGCACTTTAGTTTCATTTTAGTTTTGTCTCATTCCTTATACCCTTTTCTGTAACTAGCATGTTCATTCAGGTTGTTGATTGTGTCAGTTAAATATAATCACTTGCTCAGTGTGAAGTTTTTCTTCCTTTTGCAAGTTAAAGTATTTGATATTTCAGAGAAAATTGCATGAACATTACAATAACAAGTTGTGTAAATTGAATTTCTGCTCGATTTCATTATCTCCCTTTAAGTTTGGTGTATCACTTCTTTTCACTTTTACAGTTTTATTCATTTTAGCACTCTTTCTCCCTTTTCCTTCAAAAAGAATCAATAGAATAGTGACAACATAGGAAGCCGACCTTCTCCGGAGGTTGACATTTGTTTACAAGTAACCCATAACTTTAGAGGTCTTCCCATGTTACACTGGATTGTTGAATTTTACATTCAATAGGGTGCAAAATTTTAGTAGCTAATAGTTTTTGGCACGCCCGGTGGGACTAGTTCCACATTATATTGTTGGTTTGGTATGCAACCAGCAAGTTTTAGACTTTATCGAAGTCATTTTTGCATACTTGGGGACTCCATTGGGGAGAAATAATTTCAGAATCAATGCTTTTATAGCTTATGAGAAGAGTTCAGACAAGGAGCAGCTTAGTTCCTTTTGAATATTTACAGCTTTCCCCACCAAGGAGAAAAGGCAGGGTAACAGAAAAGAGAGGGACAAAATTTATCTATTCTAGAAGAACTAAATCTACTCCTCCATCTGTGAGATCTCATATTACTGTCCCATTTTTTTTTCACCTAGAGTGCAAGTAAACCCACCTCAGCCACCTCTAATGGCTGCTCCCAAAAATAAACTTTTTGTGCCATTTAATGGAGGTAGTCCATTAAATTTGGCACAACACAATGATTTTCCAATGGCAGCTTTGAAAAGCTTTCCAATTTTCACTAGGGAAGATCAGACTACCCTAATTGAATATATACGAGATGTTTCCTTATGTGGTGTGCACTATATCACACAAGAAGATGTAGCTGTAAGACTACTTGCAGCATCATTCAAAGGAAGAGCATTATAGTGGTTCAAGAGTCTTGGAGTAGGTTCAATTTCCACTTGGGATGAGTTGGGTGATAAATTACACAGGCAGTTTCAGGACATGTCTGATAATTTATCTTTATTGGAGCAATTAACTATGATTAAGAGGGCTACTCAGGAGCAAATGAATGATTTCAATTTTAGATTTCAATGAACTTGGGATAAAATCCCTACAACAGTGAGACCACCTCCAAAATATGCATTTTTATACTTTTTGAAGGCCCTTAACAGGGATAGAGCTGTTATGATATAATCAATGGGGGGTGTTTCCCTACCAGATGCATTTGAAGTAGCAATCAGAGCTGGAAATAGCCTAATACAAGCTAGTAAGCTTTCTCCTAGGCCACCAATGCCTATATTTCTAGATATTCATTCGAACATCCCTTTGCAGATACCACCTTTTGCACCTTTGCCACCTGTTCCAGAAACATCAACCACTGTTCCAGCTACTGCAACACAAGAAACTATTGTTTCAAGATCTTCAAATGAGTTACAGGAGATCAAAATTTTATTATAGACTTTTGGTAATAAGCTTGTGATCTTGGAAAAACAACAATCATGTAACATGCCTTATCAATAGTAGAATTTAGGTCAGCAACAACAATATCAAGGTAATAGACAAGCTTATCAAGGCAACTACCAGGGCCCAAGACAGAGTGTAAATACTAGACCTTTTCAGGCTTATGGTCCAACACCTGTTAGTGTAGTTAAGGATCTTGTCCCTATTCAGAATAACTTAGCAATAGATTATGAGTGGTGCTACCCTTGTAACCAACCTCACAATCAGGTCACTTGCTCAAACGGACTTATTAATCAGGCACTTATGGTATAGAATGCCTCAAGTTGACAACAAAATGCACTCAATGATACATCTCCACAACACCAAGATTAGTTTACCAATGATACTACCCTACTTAACTAGTAAGGTGAATAATTATGTGGATTAAATGTAGATAATTCTCTAGTTGCAGCTAACACAAGGGCAAAGAAAAGAGCTTTAGAGCTTGATCAAGCAACTGATAAAGGAAAAACAACAGCTGCAAAACCATCTACATCTCAAGTGACTCGTGGTTTGCAAAGAAATCAACAACTCCCAACTAAGGAGCAGCCACACTTGCAAGTTGATCAGGCTAGCATAAAGGTACATCATAAAGTGAACCTAGCTATACCCTATAATATTCTTGATAGTATGAACAAGATGAATGTAATGATGTCTATGTGGGATTCATTAGCTATCCCAATTCAAAAAGATATGTTAGACTCAGCTTTGCCAAATTTTAAATTGTCCGATGAATCTGAGTCTCCAATAGGTCAAGTTAGAATTATGTAGACAAATAATCCTCAAGAAAATGATAAACATCCTAGCAAAGAGGTAGTAAAAGAAGTCAAACCACCTCCATTTTATGTGTCTGTAATCATAGGTGATAAGTTAGTTCATAACTGTATGGTAGATAGTGGAGTTAGTAGCTTTGTAATGCCAAAGAAAATTGTTGATAAACTTGGACTAAAGTATCAGCCTTTAGAGAAAGAAGTGATTCAATTAGATGGTACCTCTGTTAATACATTGGGTGTTATTAAAGGCTTGAGTCTTACCCTTCATTCTTGTCTGAACTTTTCAGTTCCTTAGGACATATGCGTTGTAGATCTCCCACCTTTCTTTGCTTTGTGTCTCTCAAGAGACTTTACATCTAAAATAGGAGGTTATGTGTCAGCTGACTAGTCACATATGTTGTTTAGAACTAGATATGGAACCAAAGTTACCATTAAATCTGAAAAGTTGGCTAAAGATCACATTGAGCCATATAACCCAAGTCTTATCAATGCTGTTCCTACTACTGCAGACACAAATTGTGTCATTTTTACTGACAATGAATTGGCTTCCGCTCAAGAAATTCAAATTGAAGTTGTTCCTCATGTGCTGTTACATGAATGGGCAGCTGAAAATATGTTGGATAGTCCTGAAGACCTTATTCAAGATGTCAGTATGGGTAATTATGTGATGCTTGAACCTGATGCAGAGGTTCCAAACTTTGAAAAGGGTACAAATTAGTTGTTGCAACAACAAAGAGAACTCTAAGAAATGTTTTTTGATGGTTCCAGAAGCAAGAATGGAGTAGGTGGAGGTGCAATGTTGGTTTCTCCAAAGGGTGATAAGTATTTTTCAGCCGTTTGTTTTACTTTTACATGTTCTAACAACAGTGCTAAGTATGAAGGACTCATTCAAGACCTTGAGTGGGAAAGGAAAAGAGGAATGTACTATTTGAAGGTCTATGGAGACAATGAATTGATAGTTAACCAGGTTAGGGGGTTGAATGTTTCCAAGAATGATGCTTTGAAGTCTTACAAAAATAGAGTATAGAACATAATTGAAGAATTTAATGCCTTCAATATGATTTCTATTCTAAGAAATCATAATAAGCATGCTGATAGACTTGCAACAATTGGAACACAGTTTGATATCCTAGGCGATATTAAAAAAGATAAAATACAACAGTATGTTAAGGTGGTTATTAGGCCATCAATTCCTGATAACAACATTAACTAGCAGGTATTTGAAAGTGATGAACATGTTTTAACCTTTCTGCTCCAAGATCAATTTTCTGTAGTGAACCAGGAAAAGATTAAACAACAGTATGATGATCAAGTGATACAGTTGAAGACAAATAAACTTCCCAAAGGGCTCATTACCTTGGAATCCATATTCAATTCTGATGATCAGCTTAAGAAGAACAAAGTCGACATTCAAGTGAAAGAAGATTATTATGAAGAAGTGGAAATCTTTAAAGGTAAGCTTCTCAAACTAGGAAAAATCTATCTAGTTGAAGATAAGAGAGCTTTCATTCTTTTATTCCAAGAGTATCATGATGTTTTTTCTTGGAAATATTTTGATTTAAGAGGGTTTTATCCTCATATTATAGAACATACAATTGGGTTAGAACCTGGGGCCAAACCTGTTAGACAAAAACAGAGACCATTGAACCCCAAGCTTGAACTTTTAATGATCAAAGAGATGACCAAGTTAGTTAAGGGGGTATTGTGTTTCCAATTAAACACACATCCTGGGTTTCTAACCTTGTTCTAGTTAGAAAAAAGAATGGTGAGGTAATATTATGTGTAGATTTTAGAGACCTTAACAGAGTGTCTCTGAAAGATCATTATCCCTTACCGTCTATGAAACAAATTCTCCAAGCTGTTGACGGTTCAGAGAGATTTTCTCTTTTGGATGGATATTCTGGTTATAAGCAGATTCTAGTCAAAGAGGAGGATCAGTATAAAACAACATTTACAACAAAATGGGGCACTATGGCTTACAAGAGAATTCCTTTTGGTTTATCTAACGCTGGTGCCACCTTTTAGTGTGCTGTGGATATGGCGTTTCAAAATTTAAGTCAAAAATTTCTGCTGGTTTACTTAGATGACATAACTGTATATTCAAAGAATGCAGATGAACACTTATCACATCTCAAGCAAGTTTTTGAAAAATGTAAAAAATATGGAATATCACTCAATCTGAAAAAAAGTATTTTTGCAGTTCATGAAGGTAAACTGTTAGGTCACATAGTGTCAAAAGACGGAGTTACCATTGATCCTAAAAGAGTTAAAGCTATACTTGAACTGCCATTACCCAATCACAAGAAAGGATTGCAAATATTTTTAGGGAGAATTAACTTTTTAAGAAGATTCATTCCCGATGTTGCAAATTTATTACAGCCCTTGACTGCCATGCTTAAAAAAAATGCAGTTTTTAGTTGGGCTAGCAAAGTGAAACATATTTTTGAAGAAATCAATGAAGCTTTAGCATGAGCTCCAACACTGGTAAATCCAAATTTCTCTAAAGACTTCTTCTTATATGATTTTGGCAGCATTATTTCAATTTTTGCTATGTTGGTTCAAAAAAATAGTGATAATTTAGAGTAGCCAATAGCTTTCTTTAGTTAAGGACTTGTTGATTATGAAGAGAAATGTACATTTGTTGAGAAAAATGTTCTCGCTATGATCAGAATCCTAAAGAAGTTTAAACCTCTGGTTTCAAACAACAAAATTCATATTCTGGTTGCACACCCAAATGTGAAGGAATTTCTATTAAACAAAGATCTGAGTGAGAAAAGAGCAGGGTGGATCACAAAATTAATGGAATTTGATGTCGATATCAACATCACAAAACTTGTCAGGGGTAGAGGACTTTGTGAGAAACTTGCCTCAACCCCTGAAGATGTACAAAAAATAGAAACTGGTGTTGTTTTAGCTAATACTGATGAGCCTCAAAATGTTCAAGGTGCCACACCTGCATTAACAACAAGTTGGGTTCAAGAAATGACCCACTTTCTTCGTACTGGTGAATGCCCACCAGGTCTAGATAGAGAAAAATGAAGATACTTTAGATTACAATCAATTCCTTATGTCCTCATTGATAATATTTTTCTCGGGAAAGATCTGAATGTTGTTTTATTAAGGCGCATTGATGCTAATCAAATAGAAAATGTACTTCATGAGTTTCATGATGGAGTTTCAGGAGGTCACTTTTCTCCAAGGACAACTGCTTGGAAAATTATGAGAGATGGTTACTACTATCCCAACTTGTTTAAAGATGCATATGGATGGTTAAGGAAGTGTATTAAATGTGCTTTATTTATAGGAAAGGAAAAGTTGCTAGCTATGCCTTTACATCCA
>VDFB02263596.1:0-17993 GCA_007258455.2 Sequoia sempervirens
GATTAATCAAATCTTTGAGGCGCCCAGCAAATAAATTTAATCACTCCTCCCTAATGTTTATTGAAGATAATTGTTTCATGCCCGATAAAATATCTTTTCTTTGCTCAAATAATATTTTTGCAAAACTATTATTCGCAATGACGGCAAGAATAATATTCCAAGCTCAAATAATTCAACCTTATGTTATCGACCTTGGCAAATAAAATATTTGAATTCCTTTTTATTGCCAACAAAGGAAAATAGTATTCTCTTCTATTCACCCAAAGTAATATTATTTTACTCTCAGCAAGATATCTATTTTCCCCAAATTTTACTCAGAAATAATATTTACCCCAATATTCACAATAATAATATTTCCTCTAATTTTCAGAATGGGCCCACACTATTGAAGTAATTATAACTTTTGAACACTTTATTCTAAAGATAACCTTTCAGCACAATAAAATAATGCAATATTAAAACAAAAGATTTTTATTTAAAATTTGCAATAATATTGCTAATTAATACTTAGCTCCTCAGACAAGCTGAATACAATCATTTTCTCCAAATTTGGCCAAAGGCCACAAAATTTGCAATGAAGCACAAATGGAAGACTAAAGTATCTTCCTCCCAGCTGCAATAATTCAGATGATATTTCACACCCTCAAAATTGCTATCAATAGGAAGTTTTCGTTTCCTATGATAAGAACAATCTGCAGAAACCCTGGGCTCCACAAGATGAAATGACCAACATCATCAAATCTGGATGTCTAGAAGTTTAGGCAACCCCTCTATTTATTCTTTTTCTCCAATTCTTCAAGAAGCTTCTAGAATATTATTTTTATTTTTATTAAGTGACTTTATGATATATTTTTAAATTCAAGTCACTTTATTAAATTAATTAAATATAAGGTCACCTTATAATTTTGATTTATTTGATAACCTTATAATTAATTAACTTAATATCACTTATTGATTTAATTAAAATAACTAATTAGTCATCCTCATAAAAATAATCATTAATTTGGACAACTAAATTAATTAAATCAACTACCTCCAAAACGGGGACATTACAGTCCGCCCCTCCTGAAATTGCTTGTCCCCAAGCAATTCACCACCTGGATCCCACAAGAAGAACTGCATAATGTCCCTGTCATCACCCAACAACTCCTGCAACACTCGCTCAAACTGAATCTGTCGAACCAACTCAATCCCATCACCAAGTGTCGCAGAAGTATAAGCCTCAAGACGAGTCAAGCCAAGAGACTGACCATCCTTGCCTCCAAACTTTGCGCAAGATAAACTATCATCCAAAATATCCATCACATGCACCCCTAAACTGTGCATCTAAAATAAATTATGTACATGAGAATCAAATGTGAAGCTGTAAGCACTCCTTACTATGTACACCCCTGTAATCTCCTCTGAGAGTTCTTCTTGCGATCCCAATGCACTAGTAGGATCACAAATACTATCATCAATGCTCATCTCAAGACTGGAATCAAGAAAGTGATCATCATCCAAACCATGGAATGGATTGTCATATGACCAAGTAGTTGCAACCTCGAACAATGGATTGGAAATCACCTCATGTTTCTCCTAAATCACCTTCTCCTTTCTCTTTTTGTCCAGCCCTCTGCAGAAAGAGATAGAATGCAAGCCCCCACCTGTAATTCCCCTCAATGCATGCCTCTTGCCATCAACCTCAAAAGACATTTCCATCTTAGGTACATCGAGGGTAAATACTCCCAAGTCCTGGAGCCACTTCATGCCCAAAACTATATCCATCTCACCCATGTTGACCACATAAAAATCAGAATGTAAATCATAGCTATTCAATCTCAAGGTGAGATTAGCAATCTTCCTGGTGCACGCGAGAGTATATCCATTAGCAACTCGAACTCTGAATCCCTCAAAATCCTCGGCCAAAATCTCCATTAATAAAGTTATGTGTTGCACCAGTATCAAGCATGGTGATGCAACGCTGTCCATCAACTATCCCTCGAAATCTAAATGTAGTTTCAACCTTAACATTTGCAAGAAATGCCATGGGAGCAGATGTCTTCTCATCCTGATCAGCTTCTGAAGCAACCTGTTGATCTCCATCATTAGAATCGGAGTCCTCAAAGTATGCCCACATGAAATGGTTTGCCTTGCCCTTAGGTCTCAAAGGGCAATCATGATCCTTATTGTAAGGCTCCTTGCACCAATAGCATAATTTCTTATTCCTCAACTCTTCTTGTGTCTCCTCATCAATCATGGGTGTTGATTTCTTTTTCTTATCAACAATGTGTTGAGGACTCTCATTGCTAGTAGAAGGAACCTCCTTGTGTGAACTCTTGCATTTTGGGGCTGCAAACTCCATGCTCCTAGCTTTTCTCATGGCCTCCTGCAGAGTTGGAGGATCAAAGGCTTTCAACCAACCCTTCAATGGTTCCAACAATCCCTCAATAAACAAGACTACCAACCTCCTTTCATTGATATTGGGCACCATCACTGACAACCTCTGAAAATCAGCAACATATGCTTCTAAGGTTCCATGTTGCTTCAACTGTGCTAGCTCTCTGAATGTCACCTCAGGATCCTTGACATCAAATCTATCTATCAATCTATTAGTGAACTCCTCGTAAGTATTGATAAGGTTATGGCCAAGAGTGACCAAATTGTGGTACCACCATTCGTGAGCAATTCCCTACAAATGAAGTGTAGCAAAATTGAAGGCATCGATCTCAAAGATAGGTAATTATCAAGCTTTTGTACCCATGATCTTGTTGTACATTTGCCACTTCCATCAAAAGGAGCCAATGTCACCTTCCCAAGAGCTTGTTGAAAGTCAGTCCTTGGAGCGACACGAGGACGGTATTCATTTCTTCCACCATTTCTTCTATTCCTTTGATTCTGAATTGATCAAAGGTCCATTGTTCTCTAAGATCAGGAGGTAATGTAGAATATTCCATGTATGCTTGCCTGGCATCATCTGCACAAGGTATTGTAGCTTTCACCTGTTGTTCTTCCCTTGGTGTGAAAGTAAGGAAGAGAGGTCTAGAGGCTGATCCTCTAATATTAGTTACTCTATCTCTTCCATTGACTTCTGTATTGTTACCATTGACACCACTGTTTTCTCCAATATGATTGTTTTGATTGAGGGGGTTATTCTGAGGTACTTGCTGATCCATCCTTGCTAATAAGCGTGACATCATGTCGATCATTCCATCGAACTTCTTACCATTCTTGCCTCCCTTTCATCCAAGTTTTGCCTGTTACTATCTGCCATGTTATCAACTATTTCCCCAATTCCTTCAACTGCTTTTCCTGCCTGTCTCACGACTTTTGAATGAGTATCTCCCTCTGGAGTAGGAAATTGGAAGGGCTGATTCCTTGCTTGACTTCTTGTGTATGGTCCACCAAACATCTGATGATCACAAGATGGCAGAATTGTGGCTCTGATACCACTGTAATATTCCTTGCAAAATCTGGCTTAAATTTTCAATTTCAGCAACTGGACATTTCTTCAAACAGTTTTCTTACCAGCTGGAATGTGCTACTATTTTTTTTTGTTTTCTTTTGCCCGATGGAAATGCAATATTATTTGACTGAAATGAAAGTGCAATGCCAATATTTCTGATTTCCCAAAGCAACTACAAGCTGGAAATGAAAGTGCATTGAACTATTATGTTGATACAGTCTATGGCATTATGTCAAACACTTAGTGTGCAATCATCAAATTCCCAATGTATTACAAATGCTTTCAAATTGATCACAACAATATCTCCAAAGATGATAGCTCTTAAATTACAATGCATCACAATGTAGCCCAATTCTAATGATGCAATGTTGTTATATCTTAACTCCTAACAGACCAGCAACCTAGCACAATGTAAATACAGTTTCAAAGAGCCAATAATAACAATTATGGTAAGAACCTGGAATTTGCAGGTGTCTAACTGAAGTAAAGCTTGTGTTCAGTCCAGCAATCTGGAAGTCTTCAAGTCGTCCCAGCAAGAGATCAGTTCTAGTATTTTGTAAGTACTCTGAGCATTCAAGGGCCACGTCTATGCTGATGGTTGCTTACTGAAGTTCCAATGACTCTAACCTCAGTGGTCATCTACCAAACGTTTCTCAAGTCCAGATGTTGCGCCAACTATTTCTAATGAACTGCAAACTCTTTTCCCTTTAAAATTGAATTGACCAATCACCATGAGCTGCGCCTGGGTTTTCTGGGAAATCACAAACTCTTCAAATGGAATTGCCACTACCTAGCAGTTACTTTCCCAAATTAAATAGGTGTCTGCCCCTGAGACTTTGTCTTATTCTCCTCTCAATCTAATGATAGACGTCTCCCAAAATCAATGTGTAATCTTCAATAAATTTTTGAATTGCTTGTAAATAGCCACTCCAGATACCTTGTATTCGCATCCTCCAAAAGCTCAAGATTAATCAAATCTTTGAGGCGCCCAGCAAATAAATTTAATCACTCCTCCCTAATGTTTATTGAAGATAATTGTTTCATGCCCGATAAAATATCTTTTCTTTGCTCAAATAATATTTTTGCAAAACTATTATTCGCAATGACGGCAAGAATAATATTCCAAGCTCAAATAATTCAACCTTATGTTATCGACCCTTGGCAAATAAAATATTTGAATTCCTTTTTATCGCCAACAAAGGAAAATAGTATTCTCTTCTATTCACCCAAAGTAATATTATTTTACTCTTAGCAAGATATCTATTTTCCCCAAATTTTACTCAGAAATAATATTTATTCCAATATTCACAATAATAATATTTCCTCTAATTTTCAGAATGGGCCCACACTATTGAAGTAATTAAAACTTTTGAACACTTTATTCTAAAGATAACCTTTCAGCACAATAAAATAATGCAATATTAAAATAGAAGATTTTTATTTAAAATTTGCAATCATATTGCTAATTAATACTTAGCTCCTCAAACAAGCTGAATACAATCGTTTTCTCCAAATTTGGCCAAAGGCCACAAAATTTGCAATGAAGCACAAATGGAAGACTAAAGTATCTTCCTCCCAATTGCAATAATTCAGATGATATTTCACACCCTCAAAATTGCTATCAATAGGAAGTTTTCATTTCCTATGATAAGAACAATCTGCAGAAACCCTGGCCTCCACAAGATGAAATGACCAACATCAACAACATCATCAAATCTGGATGTCTAGAAGCTTAGGCAACCCCTCTATTTATTCTTTTTCTCCAATTCTTGAAGAAGCTTCTAGAATATTATTTTTATTTTTATTAAGTGACTTTATGATATATTTTTAAATTCAAGTCACTTTATTAAATTAATTAAATATAAGGTCACCTTATAATTTTGATTTATTTGATAACCTTATAATTAATTAACTTAATACCACTTATTGATTTAATTAAAATAACTAATTAGTCATCCTCATAAAAATAATCATTAATTTGGACAACTAAATTAATTAAATCAACTACCTCCAAAACGGGGACATTACAAGGTCATTGATAAATGTGGATTCTCCTAAACAAACACCATTGTGAGTTTTGCATGTGGAAGAAGAAGCCAAAGGCAACTTGAACTCCTATCACAAACAAATATTACTCAAGGTGATGTTAGTGCCCATTCCCTTCACATTTCATCAGGAATTGATTAATACATGAAGATTGCCAAAAGATCATCAAAACTGCTTTGAATGAAAAGATCCCAAACCCTCTAGTCAAGAAAATACAAAGTGGGAAGTTCAAAATAATGTCAAGAAAAAGAAAGTAAACAGATCAAAAACTCCATTGATCCTTTAAGAGAAATGATCACATGGAAAAAGAGCTAAGCATACACTCAAGAAGAAAAAATGGCACAAGGCTACCTTAAAAGTGGACAAAGCTTCGTGGTCAAATGATTATCAAATAAATTTATAATAAGCAGCTTGGAATCATCAAACGTAATGTTTTAGCGGCTATTGACGAAAGAATGTAGGTGAAGGTAGAAGGATCACTAACTCTATTTTCTTGTGACTTCCATCATCGAAAGAGAAAGGTACATCATCTTTTGACAGATCTCATCCCATTTTCACTATGTTAGCATTTCAATTTGTCTCTTTCAAGACAACACAAAATGGAACAATATGCAAGGTAAACCCTTTCTTCAAATTAGAAGGAGAAACTCCCTTATGACAAAAGTAAACCTATGTTCCATGGGGACATGTCCCTAGCCCTCAAACTCCCGCCCCCATCCCCAGTGGCCTTTCGAATACAACAAGACAACAAGGGGTCATCCCTTAGCCATCCCCAAAAAACTCTAAATTCCCAAAACGTTTCAAAAATGCATCCCAATTATATGAAATGTCTAGGGGACATTTGGCTATCCCTAAGGCAGCTGTCTCGTAGACAAACAAATGTCCCCAACATCAAAATCAAGTTTTATAATGTTTTAAAAAAAATTAACTTATGGCAAAAACATATTAGTTTTGAAAGGGACATGGGTGTCCCACAAACCCTCCCATACCCCTTATTCAACCCTAAACATCACAATGATGTGTGTTGAAAGCAATGTTCCATGGGGATGCATCCCCTTCCCCAAATCTCCACATTTCTACAACAAGGACATCTCTAGGATGTGGAGACTTTGAAGGGAGGTCCCCCCGCTGTCCCGCAACTGACACCAAGGTTTTCGAGATGTCCCCTTTTTTTTTGGGGGGGGGGACCTTTAGGGGACACAAGAATGTCCAAGGGGCTCCCAAGAGTCCCTCGAACATCTCAAAGATGCCCAAGCATCCCCCACAATGCACAACATGAAAAAAAAATTAATCAAAAAGTTTATTCAAAGTGTGTGCCCTACGCCGCAACTCTAATGGCCCATGGGCCACACCCAAACCCTAAACACACACAAAAAACTTACAAATAGGCATCTAAGCCTCATTCCAACTCACTGCAAACTTTCAATAACTAAGTTGCAACAGCAAGCTATAAGAGTGAGAGTGAAAGCATTTGGATTGGGGAAGAGCAAGAGAAAGAGCAAAAGGAAGAGAGATACCAATCCAGCATTGAATCAAAGGATTCAAAGCATTATTCAAGCCATTGAATCAAAGGGTCCAAAGCAGTATTCAAGCCTACGTGGTCTAATCTAGAAACCGCTGCAACAACAAATGATATGGATTGTGGAAGCTTGATATCATTAATTATTCAAGCCTCCCGATAGGCTTCTTTTGTGATTTTTTTTATTGTTCAATTTAAATTTTAATTGACAAATTTAGTAATCAACTTACAAGTTTACAATTTACATTGTTGCTAATTTCAACTTTAAATTTAAAATTCATTATTTTAATTTTGCAAATGAATGATAATCAAATTTTAAATTTTTTAATTTATAACAGCAAGCTGCAATATTTCATTTTTTAATTTTTAGATGTTCAAATTTTTTATTTTGTCAAATTAGGATTATAACTTTTGTGTATGTTCTATTTTTGCACTTCATGCGACCTGAAGTAAGAAAAACAAAAGTGAAATCCTTGTTTAACAAAGGTTAAGAACAAGGATTCCTATTTGTGCATCCTCTACTTCTGCTCTTCATGCAATCTGAAGTAAGAAAAACAAACAAAAATCTTTGTATCTTAATCCCTTGCATTATGCATAGTTTGAATTTTAGATTTTAATTTTAAAATTGTTAACTTCTAAATTTTATATCATTTATTGCAGTGTCACTATGATGAGTATGAGTTCTCCCAGCATGAGTGCAAATGAGGTTGAGCCTCAAAAGGTTGAAGAAGTTGAAACTGAATCCAATTATACACCTAATGAAAATACAAAAGCAAAAAGGGATGAAGCCCTAGTTTGAGTGCAAATGTTTCTTGCCCTTCCAAAATATTGCAAAAGTATGCTAAGGGTCTCTTTGATCCTAAGTCCCCTCTAAATCAATTTGCAGCACAGTTATAAACAAAGCCTAGGGCATCTAGGGGCACAAGGTTGTGGAAGTGCCACTTTTGTAAGCTCAAATCTTAGGGCAGCATTACTAGAATCAATGCCCACCTCCTTCATATCTGATACAAAGGTGTAGAAGTATGTGAGAAGTTGGCCGAAAATCTCAAATATAGGGCTGAGATAAGTAAGTTATGGGTTGGTAGTGAATAAAATACACCTACATCTGTTTCTTTGCCACGAAGGGCAAGGGGTCATCAAAGATAAGGTTCTACTTCTACTACTTTGCTAAGGCTAGTTGCACGTATTCCAGTTTTTTCTAGTTCAAGGGTAGCAGAGGCTAAGGGGAAACACAAGGTGACAAGTGAAGCTCTAAACCCACTAGCAGACTTATTCAATGTTCACTAATCAATATCATGGTTACAAGTATAGAGGGCCCCTATTTTCTTAGGGTTTTTTATTGTTCAAGGCATCGCAAGGATGTTGAATTTCAATTTTAAATCCTTAAAGATGTTATAGAGGAGGTTGGGCCACAAAATGTAGCTCACGCAGTGATAGATGCAGCCCATATGTGCAAAGATGCAAGGACGTTAATAGAGGCAGCTTACAAACATATTTGGTGGACTTGTCACGTCTCATACATTGACTTATTTTGACCATTGACCTATTCTGATCATGACTTACTATGACCATTGACTTATTTTGATCGTGACTTATTTTGACTATTTGACTTAGTTTGACCATGACTTATTTAGATAATGTTTAATCATGACCTTATGAGATTTAATATATGAAGTATGATATGTGTTAAGAGCAATGCTTTAATAATTGTTTCTTTCAAGAATTATAAATGCATTCATATAAATGTTGAGTTAATTATTGTTCCTATGATGGTTACTGATACTTTTTTTTGTTTTGCATGCCTGAGTGCATCTGAATGGCAGGTGATCGAAGGCCAAGGAGATCAAAGGCCAAGAGTGTGATTGAGGAAAAGGAGGTTAGCTTCTCGACAGGGTAGAAGAGGAGAAAACTCTCGGTTATGCACACACCACTTACATCATGTAGCTGCATTAGATCATGTTCGTTTTTACAATGTGATTGCGTGAAATGATTAGCATAGCAAATTTGAAATAAGGTTAAATTAGATCATGAAAATTATATGGCTTATTCTATTTCCTTATTTCTCATTATAAATTTGAGTAAAAAGGGTTAAATCTATATTTTGATTAAAAGAAAAGTATTTAAAAAATTAAAACAAATTAAATAAAAATAAACATAAAATAAGTCTGTTTATTTAATAATTGCATAAAAGGGATATAAATAAAATTTGTTTAGGGACATATGGTTAATTTTCTTCCAAAAGAATTAAGAATGAACAGCCCGAGAAAGCATGGGGCTCTGGAAAAATTCTGTCTCAAAATCAACAATTTGCTGGGTATGTGGCAAACCTTGTAAACTGCTGTCATCTGAGGATTTCATGCATGATCCTCGAAAGGAGGAAGAGAGCTTTTTAAGAAAGAACATAGGACTTTGATTAAGATCATCATCATCTGAGAGCTGGGAAAAAACAGAGTCAGAAGTATTGCTGAGCATCTGCACTGGAATACAACTGTGCCAGGTTCTTTTTGCTATGCCTTCCTTGAATTTTAATATCAAAACTGCAGTAAAGAAATACTTTGTTCTCTGTTTAGAATACAATTTTCCAATTTGTTTTGAAAACTGGGTAACAGTTTTCTGTTCTGTGTTGAAATTATAGAACACACTCCTTTTTTTTTTCTCCATTAGGGTTTTCGCCCTGTTTCAAGTCTGCATTTTAATGAAGAAATCTCAAGTGTATTTGCAATTTTATATATAATGTCTGCATATCTGTTTTGAGATAATCCCGAATGCTGTTTACACTGGGCGAGTGTCTTATTTTTTTTCTGAGTTTGAAATTGCTTTGGGAAATTATTTCCCCCTTGCCCTCCCCATGGGAAGGTCGTGGACTGTGGAGGCTCGCGCCCTCCACAGGCCGCGGCCTGTGGAGGGCACGAGCCCTCACAGCCCGCCCCCTCCCCATGGGAGGGGCAAGGGCTTTTTCCTGAGCCCTTTTGGTCGCTCAATGCCAGTAAGGAAACCATGTTAAATACCCTGTTAATTATGCACGGCCAGTAAATTCACAAATCTGAAAACCAGAATTCCTTACTTCGAATTTGATACAGCTGAACATGAATTTCTAACATATATACATATAGAATTTCTTATTTCGAATTTGATACAGCTGAACATGAATTCCTACACATATATACATATAGAATTTCTTACTTCAAATTTGATACAGCTGAACATGAATTTCTACATATATATATATATATATATATGTATGCATATACAAAATGACTGCACATACATACATACATATATATATATATATATGTATTCCTATATATATATATATATATATATATAATAGATACCCATGCATTGTATGCCAAATACAAATTGAGACAGAAAACTCTTTCCCAGAAAAGCAGTATAAAATCTGTTTTATAAATATCTTGAATCTGAAGCAAGGACAGGAAAATCTTGAAAAGCCATATAACAGAAAGCAGAATGAATTCAGTTTTATAATTCTCTTGAATCTGAAGCAAGGACAGGAAAATCTTGAAAAGCCATGTAACAGAAAGTATATGAATTCTGTTCTTTGAATTGCTATAACCTGAAAACAATAACAGAAGTGTTTTAGACACCATATAGACTGGAAAGTACCTTGAATACGTCAAAAAGAATACAACATGAAATGTGAAAGAAAGACTGTCTTCCAAACCTCAGAATTTTGAACAAAAAAACTGTATTGTATCAGTATATTATTATTTTACTCTGTACCCTGTAATGAAATAGGGAATCAAAACTGTCAGTCATGAAAATGCATATGGAAAACTGATAACAATGTTCTTACCATCAAATAGTGCACTGAAAATTCTTTATCCAAATTAAAAAGGGAACACTTACCAAAGGATAAATGGCATCTTACAACTGAAATATAAGGAATGTACTCAAAATTCACTTCTTTTTTTGATTAAAAGATGAAAGCCTGTTTTGAAAATGAATTAAGTTTCTGTTAAAGTATTATTTAACTGCATTATGGTAGCTTCCGGGACAGGGTGCCGAAGGTGGGCAAACAGAGACGGTAGTATTACCTCTTCTAATTCTACCATTTATTATTATTTTGCTTGGCCAAGCACTGTACCATTGAAATAGATGGATTGTTTATTTTAAAAAGCCTAGAAATTTATTTGAGTCTCTGCCACCTCCTGTTGCAAGAAATGTGTTTATTTCATGTTAGAAATGCATATAGGCATCAGGCACGCACCGAGAGTGCCCTCCTGTTTTACCGTATCGGGTTGCTAGGCTCCTTTATGCAGGGCCGGGGATTCCTTCGAGTTAGGAAGGGACCCGGGGAAGTCATGGACTTCGTGGTTGGGTGGAAAAGGCGCCTGAATCACATTCTTGGCCCCAGCTCGCAAGAAGACCAAGGTGTCACGGCGGTTGGTGGATCCAAGATTATTTGCTATTGATGTACTCATGTATCTTTCAGACTTGGCTTGTGAAGCCCGTTATTTATGTATATACATTTTGAAATTCTTGTTGAAACTTGCAATGGAAGTATATTTGAATGTATTTAATGTATCATTGATTTTAAGAAGTTAAAGTTTTGTATCTTGGCGTAGAAAAGATGTTCTACTAGAAGGATTGATTCCTCCAAGTGAAGAGGAATATATGTATATGAGAAAATCTTTGAAATACTTATGCTTTGTTTCATTTGCAATGATGATATTATTTTATGAAATGCAATTCAAATTCTCTTTATTTTATTTGGAAGAATTATGAGAAATGTTGACTTTTCGGAAACTTATTTATAATGGTTTGAATAAATTTAGAATATTTTAATTTCCCTTATTGATGTGTTAAAAGGCTTTGGAAATTACTCTTAATTTTCCGAGTGTTACAGGACTCCTTGGTAT
This sequence comes from Sequoia sempervirens, assembly GCA_007258455.2. NCBI lineage: Eukaryota > Viridiplantae > Streptophyta > Pinopsida > Cupressales > Cupressaceae > Sequoia > Sequoia sempervirens. The sequence goes on from VDFB02263596.1 coordinate 11,894, forward strand.
GTGCACGCCATGAATGGTGCACTCAAGGATATGGGAAAAATTGCTTGGATCAAAACAATTGTTAATGATGCTAGAGATGTGCAAATATTTATTTGCAACCACCACACTTCACATGCATTCTTTAAGACCTTCTCTAAGAAAGGAATTCTTGAAGATTGTTTGGTGAGTCATCAATGGTCATTAAGGTTTTATGGCTTCTTCACAAGATCTACCATGGTTAGGACAAGGAAGCAATGTAAGAGGCCAACTAATAAATTAGTTATTTTTAGCCACAACTATTTTCAGCCTATGTTTTTTTTAGTTGCAACAAATTTTAGCCCGTGCTATTTTTGGGAGACAACTATTTTTAAATGACCTTCTAGAAGATCTATTTATAGAAATATATGTTCTTATCAAAATTTATCTAGAGATTTCTAATTTTAGTTTACGCATTCAAGGACAAATTTGTATGTTAAAGCTTGTTTTGTGTGCAAGCAAATTATTCGTAGCATACGAATTATAGTTGTTTTTTATTTTTTTTTCATGCAAAGTATTGTAAACACTTTGAATAAGTACTTTTGGCATTTAGATAAAAAGAGGGAATAATAATTTTATACATTTTTTCTCCTAAAAGTGTTGTTCAAGCCCACTTATGTGTTTTTTGTGATGTGATTTTGTAAATTGATTAGCGTTTGATATTTATTGCAAGCCTTGTATTGTAGTAATTATTGATTTAGGCTTTGTGGCTTTGTATAGAAATCTCCATATTCAATTTATAATTTCTTATCTGTTTAATCCAATTCAATCTTTGTATTATAGTCACATTGTTTAGTCTTTGATTTTAGCTAGAAAAAGTGAGTTTGTTAGCCATTTAGGTTGTTTTCTTTAAGATAAAAGACTTAAATATCTCTCATCTTGTGTAGAAGTGTTGAAAACCTTTTGACCTTGCCCAATAACCAAAAAACCAAGCATGTGTTTTAAGCTTGTTTGTATTGCATAGTGAAAAACCAATTGTTTAGACTTTAGAGTTCTAGGGTTATATTTTTGTTACAAGGGAGCTTTTCCTTCCAATCAAGAAAAGGTTTTACCTTATACGCCATTCCATTTTGTGTTGTCCTAAAAGGAGGAAATTATAATGCTAGCATGTTTGTAACCCTCTAACGTTGGCTAGAATTAAATATTGTATAATTGTTCAATTACATCTGAAGTTTCAAATTGACTAAGAACCCCAGATATAAGACCCCATTAGTTTTCTACCTATGGGATACTACACTATAACCACACTTGTGAAAGGAAGGATCCCACCTCATCAAGATAGAACAAGAGGGGGCCCATTTGGCTCAACAAACACTTGGAGGATGTTGCCTTGATCGACCTCATACCTTGCTCATTGTTATATGAGGTATACATGTTCGGTTCATTTGGCATTCTTGATGTTTGGTTTATTGTTGATGCCTGCAAGTGCCACAACATACTAGAAAGACTAATGTTGGGGCATTTGCAAGCGTGTTTGATTCATTATTTATCTTCTTGTAGATCTTATATGAGAAATCCAACCCTGAGGGATTGAGAATACACTGTTAGGAAGTGTTTGTGTAGTTTCATTGCTGTTTATAAGCTTTATTTAATACTGACTTTTATGTCAGTTTGTATCAGATCTTGTTACCGTACTAGCAAACTTTATGCTTGATATGAAAATAAAAATGGCTGTAAGAGAGTGTGAAATCAGCAATGTCATGCTATCTGCTATGTAAACCAGAACTACAGGCATTTAAAACTAAATAACAGCTGATTATTCAAGAAAACTACTGTAATCTTTAGAGTTATATGAATGGAATGAAAACAATTTTGTAATGTACATTGTGGCTGTTTTTCAAGTTACATTTCTTCAACATGTACAAAAGTAGTCAATAATCATATCCTACAGTTTAACAGAACAAACCAAACGATCATTTGAGTTGAGAAAATCAAAACAAAACATTGCTTCTCAGAGAATTTCACAACCCTAGAAATTGGGTCTTGACAGACTCAAATAGTTACAAAAGATATTATCTTCATTTGTGGAGGGGCATTTCTGGACCCAGAAGGACAAGACAAGCTTCTTCAATTGGCTTTGGAAAACTTCTGCATTCAATGACCTGACAAATACAACAGTTACATCATCTTTACTAGAGTTCTTGAAGTGGCATATTCGTTTCAACACAAGAAGTGGAAGAATATGATGAGTCAGCACGAATGAGGAGTCAGTGCAGATGTGAATGGTCAACATGTCTCCAAATTGTTGGAAAACCAGTCATTTAATTAATCTTTCAATAATAAGTTTCATGACAGAGAGGAAAGAGCATGACATTGAAGTGACTGAAAGTGTGTTAAATGAACTTAAATCTGCCTATGGCACGTTTATGTTTACAACAATTTATAAAACATTAAAATCTGAAGTTGGTGTTGTAGGAGGCTGGTTCTGATTCTTTAATGTGTGGGGAATGGCTAGAACAGGGTTGTAAGATGTTTAAATGTATTGTATTGCTATTGTGATATCATGTAGAAGAAGGTAAACCATAACGTTACTGGGAAAGGCTAAGTCATATCTGCCAGGACTTGTATGAGGAGTGAATATTTGATTCTCATTCTTATTCTGGAATCCTTTGCCCCTGACATCATGGCTTGCTATTAGACTCTCCTTCCCTTATGACCTACCATTAAACATTCTACCCCTAAGAAGGAAAAGAAATAAAGAAATTTTGGTTATGTTGTTGTTATAGTCTTATATGATTATTATGTGTCTGTTTTTCTTGTGATGTAGTTTACTCTAGTTGCAAGAGGAAGAGAGGAAGAAATGGTTTTCCCTAACAACAAGATTGCTTGTCCTATGAACTCTCCTCCAAGCTGCAACATGGGGAAGCTATTTGGAGATGGTAAGTCCAAGACTGGCGAGAATGATCCCAGCATAAAATATAATGGAAAATTCTATGCCTATCTGTACAAGCAGCTCCACTGAGATGATAATTGAGCTTCAAGATCATATCAAAGAGGTAAAGGAATTGGATACTAAAATGGTTGTAACTGCCCAAGCCTTGGTTGGCAAGATGATAAAGGACCCCAGTACTACATATGAACACAAGAGCCTTTATAATATGATCGATATTATTACTTCCTCAGATACAATTGTTGCTTCAAGTACTAACTACTAACTTAAAAATAACCTAGTCACTCATGATGCAAACTACAATAATCAAGCATGTGAAGGTGAATCCTCTGGTCAATAAGAGTAACACCAAGCTTGCTTATCTTCAAAAGCATATAGAGGCTATTGCTATTGCATTCTCTATGCCTCTGCTAGAGCCCACAAGAATAGAAATCATGGATTAGGACAAAAATAGCGCTTAGAACGGTCCTATTGAGATCATCATAATAGATTTGGATAATATCATTGTAGTCGGACCTTTTTTGTTTCGGTGTCTTTTGGCTTGAAGAAACGATGGTTAAGACCTTTCATTATGGTTGCTTTTCCACATAATGTCACAGCCTTTTTTTCTTATTGATAATTTGTGGAAGATACATGAAAATCTATCTAAGGATGAATCGAAAGGCTACATGCATTAAAACAACACATTTTTTTTCTTATCCTTCAAGCACTTTGCATTTGCATTCAATTCAAGCAGAAAATTTGGGGAGACAATGCTAGGAGTGTTGCATTCAGTGAGTATATATATTGAAATGAGAGGGGGAGAGAAAGGGAGAGAAATCTGATGACATGTTGTCCTTGCTTTATAATATTCCTGTCTGTGAGTCTCTTATTGAATGGCAGTAGTCATAATTGAGGAAAAGAAAATTCAATTAACTTACTCATTGCATACAAGCTCTGCATCTGCATGCTACTGTAGAGAAGTATGATGACAGATGTGAGAGGATGATGAGAGTTGAAGATTCAGTTTTTATCAGCAGCCTTACTATACTCTATCATTAAGTCTATTGGTGATTTATCATGTACTCTCTGAAAAAGTGTGTAGTATGTCTTTTTAGAATCCTATGGATTGTATGAAGAGAGGTGATTGAAAAGGAACACTTTCATTGCTTCCTTATCCATATTACTGATTCATTTCATGTGCAATGGATGTGATTTTGTTTCAAAATTTGGGAGCCAAGCCAAAAGATAAGAATTGAACTTGAAGGTCTTTTCATCAACCTTTTACTCTTGTATTGGTTGTGACTTCTTTGAGTTTCTTTGAGATGGTTTGGGGATGACTTACAAAGTTGACTATGGGCGGTGTAGGGGCATAGAACCTCGCTATCAAACTTTGGTTCATGGTGTGATCCTATTAGCTGGTCCTTTTTGGGTGAGGATACATTGAAAAATTCCTTGTATCTAAGGCCCCTATTGTTGATGTTATGACAGCGTCAGTCTTATCCTTCCAGCCAATCTCCTTGTTCAAGAATAATAAATTAAATCATAGCTATGGCTATTTAATTTATATGATATCGATTTAATTGAAGAGGCACAATGATTGATTATTATATTAGTGAAGAGGCACGAATTTCTAAAAGAGGCCGACCTCTTGAATGGACGCGATTTCATTGGAGGGGCGCATTTTTCTTGCTGGGCCGACTTGTGTCTTTGAAAGGTCACGTCTCCTCTCATCATAGTGTATATATACTTGAAGAAGTCTCATTGTTTGATCATCGAATTCATTCACTCATATTCAGTTTGTCCTTATCTCAAGTGCGTGTTCTTCTCAAGGCAGATTGATATCTTTGAAGGCTGAATTTTATTCAGTATATTGTATCTTTGTATTGCTGAGTTGCATCACACTTTGGTGCATGTATTAAGGCCTTCATATCGGCCTCTTGTAAGGAGATCATTATTGTGTGAAATCAATATATAAGTGATATATTGTTGTTGGGTTTTTCTCCCTCAAGAGGAGGGTTTTCACAGGGTAGCTGCTGTGTTATTGTGTCTGATTTTGAATTAATTTATGTGCATTAAATCTGATCATAAAACTAACACCTATGAGCTATATTATCAGTAAATGTCATTTTCACTATATGTTTTTTCAGGTCTAATTGTACTCATCTAGATATCTTCAGCAAAATTTTCATTGCCATCTGGTGAATGATATTTTACATGCAAAGAAATCAAAACAAAAGCATTAATGTGAGGCAATGAAATGTTGTTAGAATACACTTTCAAAAAAGATCTTCGATGAGTTGTAGCATATCAAGAAGGAAAATCTAATATATCACAAGTAAATTTCACACTTCTGTAACTTTTTTATTTCCACATCTAAACTTTAGGGCATGTCTTTAAAGAGGGATATCCCATAATACCAAAACCATCTCTCTCGAACACTCTCGGCCATATTACCCAACAACATCTAAAACAAACAATTAACTTTCTACACACGGTGGGATAATTCCATCACATACCATGTGCACTAATGCATTTGATAATTCCACTACTTAGCCATGTAGATTTAAGCCGAGGTTCAAAGAACATTTGGTAAGGGTATTACCCTGTTTTTTCAACACAACCTCTTCCTTTACTATTTTTAACCATAACTAGGTTAGGAGAGAGAGAGAAAGAGAGCAAGACCCAACCAATACCTACCTACTCTTCCGTTATTGCCTCCTAGATGTTCCCATCCAAGAAGTCAAAACACAAAGCCTCTTTGCCCATTCATCTTTAAGCCTCTACTAACTTGTCAGGTTCTTTTGTTGTCGTTCCATCTTCTCCTTATCATTTCACATCTTCTAATGTAATGTCAGCGGGCACAAATCTCTCTCCTAGTTTTCTTATGGTTTAGAAAGAGCATAATTAGGACCATTTCTCTTTTTGTTACCCTTCCTACATACCTTTCCCTTGGTTCAATGTAAGTTGGATTCTCTCTCTTCTCAATGTTTGGCCCTTTTTTCTTGGCAAAACTCATCCACACAAAACAAAATTTATGATATCAAATATAGTAAATGCCCTTGGCCTCCAATACCAGCATGAAACCCTTTTACAAGCTTGCCCTCAATCTACCACATGATGTGAAGCCTATTTCTCACACGAAGACAACCCTTCATATTCCTTCAAAAGAGATCTTCAACCTAGTTTTTTTCTCACTAAAGACTCACTCCGTTT